>VMDR010007847.1:0-38793 GCA_007922815.1 Macrotus californicus
AAACAGTCTGGTACTAGCATAAGAATAGACACATAGGTCAATGGAACAGAACAGAGAACCCAGAAATAAACCCATGTCAATATGGTCAGTTAATATTTGACAAAGGGGGCAGAAGCATAAAATGGAGTAAAAATAGCCTCTTCAATAAATGGTGTAGGGAGATGTGAACAAGTACATGCAAAAAAAATGAAACTTCACCACCAACTTACACCATACACCAAAATAATTTCAAGATGGATAAAAGACTTAAATATAAGATATGACACCATAAAAGTACTAGAGGAAAACATAGGCAGGAAAATTTCAGATATCCCATGCAGCAATATTATCAGCAATATATCCCCTAGGGCAAGGGATACAAAGGAAAGAATAAACAAATGGGACTACAACAAATTAAAAAACTCCTGCATGACTAAAGAAAACATCAACAAAATGGAAAGGGAACCAACCATATGAGAAAATATACTTGCCAATGATACCTCGGACAAGGGTTTGATCTCTAAAATACATGAAGAACTCACACAACTCCACACCAGGAAGACAAACAATCCAATTAAAAACTGGGCAAAAAACCTGAATAGACACTTCTCCAAGGAGGACATACAGAAGGCCCAGAGACACATGACAAAATTGCTCAGCATCACTAGCCATTAGAGAGATGCAAATTAAAACCACAGTGAGGTACCACTTCACACTGGTCAAATGGCCATCATTAATAAATCAACAAAAACAAGTGCTGGCCAGGTTGTGGAGAAAAGGGAACCCTAGTGCAATGTTGGTGGGAACGCAGACTGGAGCAGGCACTGTGGAAAACAGTATGGAATTTCCTAAAAAAACTAAAGATGGAACTGTGTTTCACTCCAGTGATCCCATTGCTGGGGCTATTCCCTAAGAATCCTGAATCATCAATCCAAATGAACCTATGCACCCCAAAGTTCATAGCAGTGTTATTTACAATAGCCAAGTGCTGGAAACAGACTAAGTGTCCACCAGTAGATGGGTGGATCAAAAAACTATGGTACATTTACACAATGGAATACTATGTAGCAGAGATAAAGAAGGAGCTCTTATCCTTTGTGACAGCATGGATAGAACTGGAGAGCTTTATGCTAAGCCAGGTGGTGAAAGACAAATATCATATGATCTCACCTATAAGTGGAAGCCAATCAACAATAAAAAAACAAATGAGCAAAATAGAACCAGAGACTTAGAAATTAAGAACAAACTGACAGTGACGAGAGGGGATGGGGAGGGGGATAACAGGGGAAAGAAGTGGAAGTGGCAGGCAAAAAAACACCAAGAGAGGATCATGAGCATGGACAATCGGGGAGATTGACTGAGGGAGTGGAGGGGGACAGGGTAGAGGTAAGCAATGGGGAAAAAATTGGGACAACTGTAACTGAACAACAATAAATAAAAAATAAGAAACAAAAAGTAGCAATAACAATGACCCCACCAGAATATACATATGAATTAATTACGCCCAAGTGCACAAAAATGGTGTCCATCTCTGATTGAATCAATTCCTCATTATTTCATCCTCTAACAATCAGCAAAATTAAGTAGATTATAATTCATTGCTACCTTTGACAGGTATTTAAAATAAAAAAACATAATCACACTGGCCTTCCACCTTTTGTCATGTGGAAAGTGTAGAAATTCTCTGTGTTCATTCACCACCACCTAGCTTTGCAGGTGATTAGCAGCTTTCTTTGTTACTTCAGCAGCCTTAACATTTATTGAGCACAGTTCAAGGATAGAAAGCTCTATGGAATTAAACTTGGCAGGAAAATGTGGTTATAGATACACTCATACATAAATTCAGTAAGGCCTTAAAGAGCCACTAGCTCTAACCTTGGGAACGTCCAAATGCTGGCAAAACTGCCAACTGCTGCTTGTAAACTGTGCAGCTTGAAATAGGAAAAACATGTATTTCCCTCTCAGGAGGAGGCAAAGCTTGACTGAAACTCTTCCTGGGCTTATCTATCTCACTGCTGCTAAAAATGAGCTATTGATATTCCTCATACCATACAATCTGTTGAGAAAAAAACTAGCAGAGGTACATACCAGGTAAGAAGCAGGCTAAGGTTATTATGCTATAAAAATGAGATACTGGAAGAGTTTTGACAATATGTACAAATAATTAGCAAACATCATTCAAGCACAAAGTTGGCTACCATTATACAAAGCATTTAAAATGTGTCCCAAATCTCCTCTCGGGTTATTCTGTCATTAAGTGACATGCTGGACTAACATATGTTAGTAGTGCTTTCTTCTTTGCAAATAAATGACATTTTTCCCTTTTAAAAAAATATATATATATTATTGATTATACTATCACAATTGTCCCATTTTTTTCTCCCCCTTATTTGCCTCCACCCTGCACCCCCACCCCCACCAGCATTCCCCCCACCTACAGCACCACAACACTGCAACATGGGTTGCTATGCCCTGGTGAATACCTAAAGGCTCCACCCCTTAATATGTAACAGGTGCACTGACACAAAAAATATGGCCCAAATGAAAGAAGAGATCAAAGCTCCAAAAATAGAACTAAGTGACAAGGAGATAGCCAAGCTATCAGATGCAGAGTTTGAAACACAGGTAATCAGGATGCTCACAGAAATGGTTGAGTATGGTCACAACATGGAGGAAAGAGTGAAGGCCACACAAAGTGAAATAAAGGAAAATGTACAGGGAACCAACAGTGAAAAAAAGGAAACCAGGACTCAAATCAACAATTTGGACCAGAAAGAAGAAGTAAACACCCAACTGGAACAGAATGAAGAAACAAGAATTCAAAAAAATGAGGAGAGGTTTAGGAATCTCTGGGACAACTTTAAATGTTCCAACATCTGAATCATAGGGGTGCCAGAAGGAGAAGAGGAAGAGCAAGAAATTGAAAACTTATTTGAACAAATAATGAAGGAGAACTTCCCTAATCTGGCAAAGGAAATAGACTTCCAGGAAGTCCAGGAAGCTCAGAGAGTACCAAATAAATGACATTTTAAAAAACATATTCTTCCAGAAAATCACTGAAGACAGTTGGATTATTTCAGGAGCACTAAAATATTAGAAGAAAACAGTACCATGATGCAGGAAAAAAATGAAGTGTATATGAAGCAACTTTTGGGTCTAAAAATGTCACACCAACAATTTAATCATCATCTTTGTATCCAAATCAAAAATTCTCTCTATATATTAAAAATTCAAAGGTATCTTAGAAAGCTATTCTATTAAGATTTGTAGAGGCAATGGGGGCTCTAGGCAGCTCTCCTCTATAACCTATGATGAGTTCACTCCGCAGGCCAACAACGTGTGGGCTTCCCACTTGTAGCTCGTGTTATAGCACTGTGTGGACACAGCAGCTCCACCAGCAACTCAGAGCAGTGAACATCTGGAATGGAGATACCACTGGGGAGGCATCCTGTTTTGATGACTTTGCTCACCTCTGGTCTCTGTGGCAGAAATCATCACAGCAATGGTGAGCAGGATATGGCAGCTGAGAAATACTCCCCAAAGATTCTTGGGATGACAATATGGATTTAATTAAGGTCAACTGTTGAAAGTGGAGTACTGATTCTCCTCTTAGAATTTTACATTTAGTTCCAGGCTGTGGTATGAGGCACGGCATTCTGAGAGCAGAACGTTAGTCCTCACTGGGACTTGGGTCCTTAGTCTTAGCAGTCAATGGCTGCTTAATGTATCAGTCCTGATATTCTACCTCACATGCTGACTACTCTAATCATCTTCATATAGTGCTTTATAGTGTACAAACCAAGTCGTCCCAGAAACACAAAAATAGGAGTAAAGTTGGAGTTCCAGGGAAAGAGCTTGGTGAACTCAGAGGAAGAGTTGTACACTTCCATTTTAATCCCTGGTTTTTCTTCAGACTAAGAAATTCAGTTCTTAAAGGCAAATTCGCTCCAGTACTCGGCATATACAAATATTTTAATCTTAGTTTTTCCCCCAGTGGTCCAGTGTACCTCCAGGAACCCCAAGAGGAGGGAGAGAAGAATTCAATGAGATACAAGCAGCATCAGTGGGACACTTTCTTCCCCCACTCCACTGAGGTCTGGACCCTGAACAACTTGACACGGATCATTTTGAAGAACCAGCAGAAGAAAACTGCAACTGTAACAGAGTGAAATGCTTGGCATCTCTGACTCCATCTTGTTCAAGCCTGCTTTATTCCTTTGGCCTTCCTAATAGCTTCTGCTTAGTCTTGTATATAGACATAATAATCATTAGAGGAATTTTGCTTATGGCTTGGGTTTTACAAAAATAGCCCTTTACCAGAGAGTGCTTCTCTAGAGGAGATAAGGAAAGTATGCATAAAAAATATTAATTGTTTATCAAAGATAAACAATTGTTTGCAGGAACTTCTTTACTAGACTCACATCAACTAGACTCAACAGATTAAAAACAAAAAAGTTTCACAATTTGTCTTGGAGCTTGCTGGTATCCAGAGGTTGGCAGTTATTAATTACCTCTTGCCTGTCCTATTTCCCTCTTCCTGTGAAATAAAAGATGCCTGAATTCTGTACTTTCTTGAGATGGTTCTTTGGGATGTTAGTCCACAATCTTCTTGGCTTATTTGCTTTCCAAATAAAGTTGTTTTCCTTTCTCCTACACCTTGTCACTTGACTTACTGGCTGTTATGTAATGAATGGTTATGTGCTTGGACTTGTTAATACAACCGAGTCCAGAGGACTTCTGTCAAAAGGAGCCTCTGGCTCTGCTGGGCGGCTCAGTTAGCTGGAGCATTGTCCTGTCCACAGAAAAGATTGTGGGTTCAATACCCGGTCAGGGGACATACTTAGGTTGTGGGTGCAATCCCCAGTCGGGTGTGTATGGGAGGCAAGCGATCAACATTCCTCACATTGATGTCTCTCCTTTGCTCTCTCTCTAAAAAACAAAACAAAACAAAACAAACAAACAAAAACAATAAACATATTCTCAGGTGAGAATTAAGAGAGAGAGAAAAGGAGCCTTGGCCCAGGCTGTCCAGCCTGACTTTGTAGAAGTGATGTAATTGTAAAACACTAAAATAATTTGCCCTGTATATTCATTCTTTACAAAAAGTATTCTACAAAATACATATTTTTAATCATCATGTTTAAAAAAGAGATTTAAAGTATATGTTCGTGCTAACTGAAAGAAGGGAGAGAGAAATTTTTACATGGTTTCTTGTCCAAGAAGGAGGAATTTAACATCTAACTTCCTAATTTCCTCCATATTCTATTAAAATCTAGAATTTTAGAGATGAGAAAGTTAAAGACAAAAGAGATTTAACATCTAGTAAGTGACAAAACTAGACCTTTATTTCCAGAATTATTTTACTCATTTTGGGGGTCCATTTTAGAACTGTAAGCTGACTCCCAATTACACAGTTTGCCCCCAGACTCTCTCACATATGTGACTGTTGAGCATTGAGTTGCTCTCCTCTGCAATCGCCATTAGAATGTTCATGTGCTGAACTCGATATCAGAGTAGCAACTGATCTTTCAGTTCTGATAGTCTGTGAATGTATTCTTATTTCTACAGCAAAGATTTTCTCCTTAGTCTAACCTATGCCTAGTGCTGACATTCCAATATGTCTGAAACAATTTGTTATGACGCTGACTCAAGTCTACTTTCACAGGGTCTGAGAAGCCTCCTAGAAAAGTGCTCATCTAAAGTAGGGGTGTCCAGCCTTTTGGTGTCTCTGGGACACACTGGAAGAAGAAGAGTTGTCTTGGGCCACACATTAAATACATTGTGATACGTCATCACGCAAAAGAACATAATGTTTTACATAAATTTACGATCTTGTGTTGGGCTGCATTCACAGCCATCCTTGGGCTGCATGGGGCCCAGAGGCTATGAGTGGACACCTCTGAGTCTAAAGGGAAGAAGGAAGCAGGCCTGCTACACTTATAATAAAGCCTTTGCTAATGAAAAAGAATAAGAATTTTGAGTACAACATAGTGGCTGTCACTCAAATTCATCTCCAGCCTGGATACATACCCAAAAAGAGAGAAAATGATAACTAAAAACTGAAAGAGCAATTTCACATAAAAGTTCTGAACAGGCAGTGCTGCTTGGAGATGCCTCTGACGTGTAATAACACAAAAGGAACAGAGGCATCCCCCTGCTCCCTGTTTACGTACCACAGGACTTGCGTGCATTGGCAGTGATGCCTAGGGGAGCAGTGGCAACTTCCTAGAAGATTATGGTGCCCACACGGACCTCTGGAACCTACGAGAGCAATAGCAGAGTCCTGAGGGATCGTAATTACTCATGAAAACACATAAGGTAGCCCTTTGGGTTCCTACAAGCACTTAGTGGTGAACTTGAATTTCCTCTAAGTGTGTGCAAGAGCAAACAAAATTTATTTATAACAATTATGTTTGTTTTATTATTATAAATAATAAATTATAACTATAAATAGTTACCTCACCTCTAGCCACAAACTGGAGATGCCTTGGAAACGCAGATTAAATTTTGCCCTGCTTTAGCTTCCGTCAACCTGAGTATTAAGACTTTGGAGGGTGGAAAAGGGGCTAGCAGGACCTATAAGAAGGCCCCATATTTCCATACCACGTATCCCAAAGTCATTTAATAACAATGTAATTGTAATTGAAGTGGTTGTGATACATGCAACTGCATATACCCACTAACTGTCAATGCAGTTCCAGGGGTCTGTGCCCCGTTTTGTTTTTTGTATCAGCTCTTCAATGTGACTGTCTGACTCTTCAGAAACATTTCCATGGAATGTGATTTTCAGGTTTTTATTTTTTGTTTTCAATGGATGAGATGCTTTGTCCTAGTTTAACGTGGAATGCTGTTCTACCTGAATTCATGTGTCTTTAGGAAATTTTAACATTTTCAGAAACTTAGAGGAGAAGGTGTAGAGATCATGTGCTTGTTAAAGAAAATGCTTTTAGATATTTTAAAAATAAAAATGCTTAGTTATGGGTATTTACACAAGTACAAATATAAAATTATAGTGGGCAAGGTGACCCTGGTTCAACATAGAAACATTACCCAAAATCACAAGTCAAAGTTATGCCTAGGTTGTGTGGCCCTTTTGTCTAGTTTCATACAAAAAGAATTAGGAAAGACTCTAGTCTTATAAGAGACATAAAAAGTAGTTTTGACCTAGGGCTAAAAATGAACATTTGTAGGCAAAATTAAAGCATGAAAAGACCTTTTAAAATATCCTGAGTTTTTCAGATTAGGTTTCAGAGGATCCTGTGTTTGGACAGTGGAATGGGGGCCATCTAAGTTTGTCTGTGGAGAAATGCTGGCGTCCTCTTAGCTCATGAAGATGGCAAAAGAGCAATGAACGCGGAGGGAAAGAGAATATTTGCAGGCACACCAGGTTCTGCCCTGCACCCACGTGGTATAGCCCTGATGCACGTAATAGATATCTTGCTCTAATTTTATGGCACATAATATTGGTTGATATTGGCCAGTGTGTTGTGATAATAGCAATTCCATTACTTTAAGTGTTTATCTTGAGTCTGATACTTTGTTTTTTTCTGAGACTTAATTTCCTATCGGTAAAATGGAAAATAAATGTTTTTTTCTAAATATCTTAGAATTGTGAGAGTTAAAGTACTACATGCATGAAGTACTTTAAAATATATTTTATTAAAATTATTTGGTTAGTGTGTACCACAAATGAATAAACACCAAGGCCAAAGACCTTCTAGTAAAGTAGCAGAAGGAAGGAAATGATGGAGGGAGGGAGAGAGGGACAGAGGGAAAGAAAAGAATCAATCAGCCAGGCAAGTTCATGATGTTCTTTCTTTAAAGAACTAGATTTAAGCTGAATTTAGTCAAACTAGTTCTTGTAAATAGATACAATGCTATCCGCTGATGAGCTTCTATTTGAAAGACTAAATGCAATATAACAAAATTTTACTAATTTCCTTGCTATAAGTTCAGAATTTTTAAAACAAGCTGCGGGAAAGTTGGTTTATACTCTTGTGTTACCCTCTGTGAATATACTATGCTAAGAAAATGAAAAGTAAACATCAGTGAGGTTACAGGTGGGAAGGAAGTTTAAACCCCTTGAGAGTAAACTTTTCACGATGCCCTCAGACCCATTAGAAATATCATTTATGTACAAATAATCGGCACCTCGTTATGAAACATTTTGATCTGTTGAGAAGCAGGTCCCAAAGGGCTGTTGGTAAGCAATGCTTTGTTTGAGTGGTTCCAATTATCATATTAATAAAAATTTAATTTGACAACCAAGCTAATTTTCAACTAACTAATCAATTTAATTAACCTGCTAACATTATAGAAAATCAACAGTAAAAACAGTGCACTTTTACAGTTAGGACTGCCACTCTCAGGTTAGCTTCCTCAGGGAACGTGAATTCCTGTGGTGCTAATGAAGCTGAGTTTCCTTTCATATTTTGACATTTCAGCTCTCAAATCTTTCACATGTATAACCTCTAACTTCCTATTCTCTAAGTCTGTCAAATCACAATATTGATGTGTTGGTCTTTAGTGTCCACATTCAAGCACACGGTGGGTTTATTGGACCAGCTTATTCAGATAGGCAGACCAAAAAAAAACAAACCAACAAGAAATGGAATTATCTTCTGGAGGGTGGGCCCCTTGTAATACGGGCTTTCCCTTCTAGGTGAGTGTTCTAGGAACCCATCTGAGTCACTGTACCAGCTGGTGTTGTTGTGAGAGGCTGCTTTTGGATTCAGTGAATTTTTTGAAGACTCTTTCAACGTGTTTGCCCATTTTGTGATGGGTGATTTATGAGCACACCTGCCCACACAGCGCTGGATGTTCAGCAGTTTTTGACCAAAAACTGCATGACCCTGGACCCTTACCTTGCCTATTCACTCAATCTTGCCCCTAGCAATTTGTTTTTCTTTCCCCCGAAGAAAGAAGTCCTCCAAAGGAAACAGAAAATGACAGAAGCACTAAATAAGGCACCGCAATTGATGAGTTCAAAAACTGCTGTGAGCAGTGGGAAAAATGTCTCAATAGGTGCATCAAACGGAGAGCGCTTAGAAGGTGACTGAAGTTTAAATATGGGAGAATAGACACAATTTTTTATAAATCATTTCTGGGTTTTTTGGGATTCCCCCCACCCATACATATTTGAGCTTAACCAAAATGTGTCATTTTGGCTGAATGACTTACAGTAAAGGGAGAGAGCAGAGAAACATCAGGAGTTCCTAGTCGTAGCCCTGGTTTGTAGACACAAGAACTAATCTGAGGAGCATGACTAATTTGCGCAGCACTTGGCAGTCTGTTTAACTTTTTAATTCTCTTTCATTCTTAGAAAATGGGCTTGTGCTAACAGTTGCTTCCTTTAGGAGAGTTCAGAATTTCTGGAAAGGGTCTAGGGAGTTATTAAGGTTAGCACATTTCAAAAATCTTATTTCTCTCTTGGCTTTTAATTAGAGCTTCTGATCTACTAAAATGGCAGGAACAGGGCGGTGTCTTGTCTGCGGCCTCATTGCAACAGCTACTAATTCATCTTGGCAGAAGCCTCACTATGATGCTTTGCTTTGGTCAGAGTGAAGAGAAAGGTTAAGTAGGATACAGGGATTCTCACCTAGGTAGCAGACCAACACAAGAGGAAAAGCGTGAGGTGGAAGCTGCGGTTCAGGGCGACCTTGCATATCAGTTTGCTCATCCAGTCTCATCACCATGAGCATCCAGTTTTGGTACCCACTCTGCATAGGGCAAGAGCAGAGAGGACTTTCTGGACAGTTTTGAGAATCCTATATGGAGTCACTGTCAGCCGTGACCTTTATGTCCAGTGCTATGTCATTACTGAGGTAGCAAGGTGCAACAGAATGCCCTTGGGAAGGGCCTGGAAGTGCCCAAACTGCAAGTCTGGACACTTGGATGAGGACTCCATCCCAACACCATATGAGTGGGACCTCCCCCTCGTGGGCTATAAAAACTCAGAGCTCCAACCACCCAACACTTGAGCCTGAGCCTGGCTGTACCCTGGGTCATACTCACAGCCCTGCCGGACTTCTACCCCATTGGTCGCCTGCCACCGCTGTGGCCACCTGGCTTGAACCCGAGGCCCATTTCTGCACCAACCGATGTTGCCAGTGACCAGGACTGAGCACCAGACACTCCCTCTGTTTGCTTCAATTGGTAAGCTCCTGTGTGTAACCTGTGTGTGATTCTGTTGATTTATTGGGAGGTCTCCCCTAATAAACCTGACACTGTGGAAAGATACCAATGTGTGTGAGTGACCCCTTTCTGGGGTGCTCCCTTGCTCACCACCCACTCCAAATGTATTGGGACAGTAGAATAAATGAAACACCAATTCTTGAGTGAGCGTTGGAAAGTTTTTAGAGTAATAGTGCATTAAGCACTAGTTGGGAGTATACATATGGTGAGAAGACAGGAACCATGGGTTTCTTTTTTCAATTTTTTCTTCCCACTCCCAGCACCCATTGCCATACCTGACACATCTCTGGATTCTGATAAACATTTAATGAAGTAATGAAAAAATAATCCTTAAAGTCACCACAGAAAGAAGGCTTGCTTTGGGGGTCTGATTGGCTAGGTGTCCAGGTACTGTTTCTCTCTTTTTGCCTGTTCACAAATCCTATCATTGCAGGAAGTGGGCTCCTTGTGGAAACTATTTAAATTACCAGGATTCTAATTCTTACAGTTTATTGTAACCAAGGTGGAAACTGGGAATTAAAACTGATGCACAAAAACTTAAATGTACTCTGTGTCAGTCTGCAATTGAGGAGGCACTGACTATATTCTGGGAGAGTAGAATCTGATATTTTGTTGACATTTACTGGTAGTTCTGAAAATGTTACCCAGTGCTCCGGCCACAGTCCGGATTCCTGCTATGGCTAATTTAAAACCCACCAAGCCAAGGGGCGTTCTGTTGGAGTCAGACAAAAGCATTATGTCAGTTCCACGTTGTGGTTTTTGAGACTTCTGCACCCAGTAATGATGAACTAGGTAATCCGCTCCAGCCTGCGGACTTTCCCCAAGGAAAACTGGAAAAGAAAGCACCAGATAGAAACTATATGCTCAGATAGTTTGAAGAAAGCTCAGAGAGCTAACACAATGCGGGATATCAGGCCAACACTGGAAAGAGAAAGACTCCCTCGCCCGCCACCACTGGCTGCTTTGTCCTGGGGACATGTGCTGATCCTAGTGAGGCAGGAGAAGACTAAATTGAAATTTCACAAGCTTTAGAGGGCAGGCGATCAAAGATGGTGTTTGGTAAGCCATCTACATCTTGGATTGGGACCTCAATAGGCTATACCTCAGGAGAAAGGGTGGCCTACTCTCTAACTGCAGCACAGTTTCAAACCATCTGTATTACCCAGAAAACCTCATTCTAAAATTAGATTAAAATGATCCCTGAATGTTGATGCCCCAGGGACCTGCAAAAGTGAATAAAAGTTCTTCTGGAGGAGTGTAATACTGTGCTTTGCAAATTATTTCAAAAATACTTTTACACACCAATGTCACAGACAGAATCAATGATATAGCAAAATGCTTGAGGAGATAAGACATAACCAAGACCAGCAGAAAAGAATAGACAACATCTAGAAGCTGCAGATATCAGATGGGAATCATCAGATACCTAGGATTTCAAAATCACTAAAAGTATTTAAAATTAATTCAATTTTAACAGAGTTATTGAGTACTAATCTAGATACCAATAGGACATAGTTCCTACCTTCAGAAAATTTACAGTTTAGTCATGAAAAATACTGTATGCCTGTTTCTTCTTTTATTTAGTAAGTATTTTTATGGATAACATAAATATACAGGCTAGGCCCTAAGCATGAAATAGCACATACACACACAAAAGAAACAGATAAAGGCAGTTTCTTTCCACAGTAAGCTTCCATGCAAGTGTGAAAGAGAGGAATTTACCAAAAAACTATCAAGTGCAAAACTGGCCTGTACTTCTCCGAAAGGGGGCAAATACTGCTCTAAGGGTAAATATCAGAAACAGGAAGACTCACGTGAGAAAATGATGATTAGGTTGTGGAAGATGCCCAGGATTTTACTGGTGTTTTTCTAAAATGACAACTCAGTAAATGTCTCTTTCACTTAAGAGCTTTGCCACGATTTCCAACCTTTTTTATCTCATGGTACACATAGACTAATTACCTAAATTCTGCAGCATACCAAGAAATACATATTTTTGCTGGTCTGACAAAAAAAACGGATATAATTTTGATTTATTCCCACAGGATGGCTATTGTTGTGTTAGTGGTTGTCATTTTTACATTTGACCACCGAAGGGAAAAGAGGTCAGTGCCCCTGACTAAGTAGTCAGGCCTTGCATGTTTTACAAGTTCCTTACAAGGTGTGCCTGCTACAACACACTAGTTGAAAATAAGCTGCGCTATAAGGTAAGTTCTGTGTGGTAGTCACATTAAATGAACTGAAATTAGGTGGTACAATCAATTTGCAGCTCAGATGTAGAAATTAATCCAGCCCAAACTGAATCAAAACTTCAGCTTAGTGTCCAATTCAAAACTAGGGGATCCTGCAGTAGGGAAGGGGTCAAGCGAGCACGGTCTGTTCTTGTGTTTCTCTCTGATTTGTCTTATCACTGTTGCTTCCAGCTCTAGAATCTGAGCCAGCAAATAGGGACTAAGAAGGTCATTTAATCCGATAGGGCCATATGTAATTCTTTCTTAACCATCAGTGCCCTGCCAGGGGTAGCATGCAAATTCTAGTTCTCCTGTGGAGCATGTTTGTGGGTGCTTTGGAGGGATCTCTACTCTGTACAATTCATGCAGTGGATAAAATATTCTCTATTGAGCCTGTTTTGGCTCCTTCTGTGCCTCTGATGCTCCTGCCCAACAGCTCTTGCCCTCCAATAACTCAACTCCCTGTGTCTTATTTTTGAGGCCCTCTTACTCTGGGATGCAGTTCTTCCTTGGGTGCTCACCTAGGAGGCACACTCAGCTACAACAATGCCAAGAGAGCAGCCTGCCCTGCCGCTCCCTTTGCTCCCAGCCTTGCTGCCAGCATGTGATGCTCTACCCAGCTTCTCACCTTATGATTCTCTGGTCAAGAAATATTTACAGCCTCTAGGCCCATGTATGTTTCTCAAGGATTCTCACTACTGGGAAGGGCTTAAGAGTCTCTGTAGTTAAACAAGCGTTAACTTAGGGGTGAAATGTTCACCTCCTCTTTCTGCAGGCATTGCCAACCTCTCTGAATGTCTCATTCATTCATTCATTCATTCATTATTATTATCTATCTATCTATCTATCATCTATCTATCTAATTCTGTGTGCTTCCTCTCTTGGTTTGTGGAGTACTTTTCCTCTAAGCATATGATTCACTGCCTCTAGCAATCGCCTCTTCAGCAAACTGAATTCTTATATAAGCTGAAGGAGGGGTAGGAAAGAGAGGAAAAGACTGCTTCAGCCCCATCTTGACAAGATCTAATATGGTGTTTGTTGCTCTCTTAACAGCAGTTGCCCTCGATTTGGGGGATTTAGACAAATTTGGAGAGAATAAGAATAGTATTCAATATCTAGTCACATCTGATTTCCTAATTATGACTCTGAAGTCATTCATAATGTGACTCCTGATTATCTCTCCCCTCTTCCCCTGTACTCCTAAACTCCGTGCATTCTTGTCTACTCTCAATGTCCCAGACGTGGCGTGTTCTTTCATGCCTCCCCCAAACTCTTGCCACTGCTGCTTGAGATCTCTGTTGTCTACCACTTAGCCGAGTCAGACTTTAGATTCTTTCCAGACAAAAGCAAGCATCTCTTCTGTGAAAACATTCTCCTTTGTTATCCCATTGCTTTTTTCTATACATGTCTATCATGACAAATATTGAATTGAAGAGTAATTATTGAATTCAACCAAAATGTATTGAGTATCTACCAAGAGATGAGACTCTCTGCCCTTCTGGAGCTTAGAATCTCGTTCCTATTAGTCTAAAACTTCCAGGAGGGTAGAAAGTATATCTTATTTACCTCATGTTCCCAGATATAAACTAAGCACCTGCAACACAGAATGGTAAATAAATGAGTTAGTGGAATGGGTGTTGTAAAAAGAAGAATACAGATATAAAGGCATCACCATGGGAACACACAAGTGAGAGAGACTCCCACTAAAAGCATGAGGAAAGCATTTGGGAGCAAGTAATACTCGTTCTAAGCTTTGAAGAAAGGGGTCTGGGTTAAATTGTGTCCCCCTAAAAATTTATGTGTTAAAGCCCTAATTCCTAGTACCTCAGAATGTGACCTTATTTGGTTATAAAGTCATTGAAGAGGTAATTAGTTAAGAGGAGGTCCCCCAAGAATATGGGCTGCTAATTGATATGAATGATGTCCTTATAAAAAGAGGAAATCTGGACACAGACATGCACACAGGGAGAACAGCATGTGAAGATGAAGGTCAAGATCAGAGCCATGTGGTAGAGGCCAAGGAATGCCAAAGACTGCCGGTAAACCACCAGAAAGGAGCCAGGAGAGACAAGCAAGGAAAAGATTCTTTCTTGCAGAGCTCCGAAGAAACCAACCCTGCAGGCACACCTGATATTAGACAGGAAGTCTCCAGAACTCTGAGACAACAATTTTCTGTAGTTTAAGCCATGCAGTTTGTGGTACTTTGTTATAGCAGCCCTAGCAAACTAATAGAGAAGGGAAAGATCTAATCAGGTAAATACAGTGGTGCACAGATACGCCTTGAACAAAACCTAAAGTGGGAAGAATGCCATGTGTGTACTGGGAATAGCTGCCATACCCCAGGAGTGGAACAGATCAATGCTGCATGGGCCAGGGGCCAATCTATGGCAGAAGTTAAGATTATATCAGAAGTTTGGGACCTGACTGTTGGAAGACCTTGAATGTTATCCTAAAAAGCTTGCAGGGTTCTTTTGTTTGTTTGTTGTAGGTAATAGGGTCATTTCACAGATTGTCAAGTTGGAGAGAACCTTATCAGTCATGATTCAATCATCTGTTTAATCGACAAGTATTGAATGATCACTTCGTTGTGCATGGGAACAGTAAGGGTGATATGATAAGTGGGAGAAGATAGATAACTATATACCAAATAATATAATATTTACTATATATTATGCATATTATATTATACTAGTCAAGTAACAATATAAAAATGTGTCAATTGATATGTTATCAATTGAGAAAGATAAACCAAAATGAGGAGATAAGGAGTTCCCTGGAGGGACAGAGGGTGGGTGTTATTATTTGAAGAGGATGGTCAAATGACTCTGATAAAGGGTGTTTGAGAACAGCAGGAAGTGGGAGCAATTCAAGCAGCACTTGGAACATGAGCATTCCTGGCTCCAGGAGTCAGGGCAGGAGTGGGTGGTGTTTGCCTGACGGTGTTTGAGAGAACAACAAGGAAGCCATTGTAGCTGGCATGCAGTGAGCATGAGGAGAGTGTTAGGAGATGGAAGTCAGAAAGTTTAGAAGGAAGTAAGACATAACAGTATATAAAGAGGAGAAATAATTAGAACTTGCTAATGCTTGGCATTTTTCTCTTGGGATTGCACATGAACAGGTGTGGCCATCTTACGCTGATTACTATGAATTCAGTCAAGACCCAGGTGTCTACTTTCTGCCCAGAGACCGGCCAAGGGGATGTATGCAGCCCCAATCACTTGCTCCTGCCCAGTCATTAGCAAAGCAAAGGAGATGGGGAGGGGGGTTGAGGACATAGCCAGCTTGTCCAATGAACAAAAGCAATTCCAACGTTGTTGGGTGCATGGCTAGTGCTTATAAATGTAAATGCTATGTTTTTTAGCTAGGAAGAATGATGAATTATTTAAAAAGCACTCAGCTTGATTTTTTTGCCCTGCATCACATATTTTCTCATAACATTGAATGCATAGGAGCTCGGAACCTTAGCCAAATGTTATGTGTAGAAAATGTTCTCAACATCTTAAGAGTCAAGTCAGCAATAGAGGTGATTGAATATTTACATAATTAGAAGGCATGGTCCGAATTTAAATAAATCATTATAGGCACTGTCTCTAAGGAAAGCCCTAAAGCTCCCACCTAGTTCCAAATTAATGCAGAAGGAAGAGGGGCGCCAGATTACACCCCAAACTCTAGCTGTAATGATTACTCAGACCTCAGTCAACAACCGGGCCGATTTTAAATTAGAGAGAAACCATACTTTGCAGGTATCCATGCCTATCATTTGATTAACATTTACAAACAAAAATGAGTTCTCACAGCCTTCTGGTGAGGCATGAAATACTTGATTTTTCTCTATTTTTAGGCAGAGAAATTTGCAAGAGTCACTTTAAAGATTTTTTTTTAATGATTGCACAAAAAATCTTGGATAAAGCAGAAAATTGAACTTGGTTCTATGCTCTGGTTGAGAGGACAATACTCATTTCCAACTTCCCAGAGGTTTAAATTCTAGCCATTGTGGGGAAACTGACAAGCCTTATCTAAATTGCCATTTTTCAAAAGCTTGCTGCAAATGTGGAAGGGAAAATTGTCCCCATCCCAACTCTCATCCTTGTATAAATAGAACATACTCTCATTAGGATTTCATTTTAGATTCAATGAAAAGGACTTGAGTTTCACTTCTGAGGTTTCTATCTAACCAGGTACAAAGAATACCCATGGGGAATCAGGAAACATTTTTGAAAAAAAAAAATGAAACCTAATACTGCTTCAGTCTAGGTGTCATTAAAATCAGCTTCTCTTTTACTTTTTGTGTGTTTTCTTGAACAGAGAGCAAACGATTTCAGACTTTGCACGACCATCACTCTCCTCTCTGTAAAAGTCTTGATTCGGTTTGAGTTAGAAAGCTGGTGCAACTGGAAAGAATCTTAGAATTTGTTTAACCCCTTCACTTTACGAGCCATTGCCCAAGTTGCCAAATAACTTGCCTTAGGTAACATAGTAAAACGCACTGCCCTGAAATGCAATACAATTTTGAGATCCTGATTTGAAGTCCTCTGTTCAAACTGAAATATATAAGCTCTTAGGGATTGAACTAAATTTCCAACCCCCAGACCCCCTCCCGGCCAGTCCTGTCTTGCTCATAGATAGCATCAAGCTCTCCATGAAATAGGATAATAATGCCTCCAAGAGATTGATCCTGTATGAAATATGTTTAACATGTAAGTACTTCATTATTATTAGCTACTATTATTAAGAAATAGTTTTCAGCTACTCACATATATTGGTCAGCTCTTCTATGCTTATGATACAAATATCAGCCAAAGTGCAATGCTTGTAAAAGAACAATGGTTTAACTACAAAGCCACACAGAGGTAACTACGCAACCCTCAGCATCCTTTACTGACGTTTAAACAAGAGCAAGTGCCGTCTCGGACATCCTTTGCTCACCTCTTTTAAGGATGTGTGAGATGCTGGCTCAGAGCATGTCGCCAAGAGCTTCCCTGGGGAATGAGGCAACTTAACGGCCGACCACGTGCGCGCTCCGCGGGAATGCTGGATGGAACTCCTCCAGAGCCTCTGGGAAGCTTCGCCCGAGTCTGAGCTGGAGGCAAGGTGCAATGGCATTTTTGTGGACGCTGTCAGTACGATGTCCTGTTCTTCAGTCGTGGCCCACTCGTGCCAGGTGTGGGATCCCTGCCGGAGGTAGGGGAAAGAAAGAAGAAAAGGGAGAATGTTTCTTGTCCTGAACATCCTTCCTTTCCACCTCCAGATTCTGGGTGGTCGCCCTCTTTATCACATAGCATACATCACAAAGGTTAAGGGATCATGGATTTAAAGTCTCTTCCTGTGCACAACTACGAGTTTCATAAGAACAGAAAGCAGGTTGATCTGGTTCATTTTTCTTTGGTGTCTAGTGCGGTGCCTGATGTACAGCAGAACCCTGGAAATTCTGTAGAACAAATGAACACATGCATTCTTTCTGCTGGTGACAAATGCCGTAGCCTCAGACTCTCTCTTTGCAGCCAAGGAATGGAGGTGGGCTGGAGGAGGGAAGCGAACTGATATGTATCGTGTCCCCCTTGTTACGTGCATTTTCCCACGTTACTTCAGGAAAGCACTCACTCACGGAGGCAGGCAGAAAAACGGGGGCCAGCTGCTCCTCTAACAGCCACGTGCCTTCCGCTGCAAGTGCATTCAATTCATTTCCTGCTTACTTTTCCCACTGTTCATCTGGGAGTGCTCACATTTGGAGTCATTTTAGTTAAGCACTAATTAACCAATTAGCAACTGTCAACTTTCTTTTTTTTTTTCCCCCCCAAAGCTCTCTAGGATTCATGGCTTTTTTCTGTTAAGTTTCTGCCTAGGCATTGGCTCATGTCTGTAGAAATCCTATCTTTGTAAACGAAGTGTAAGCAGGAAATTTGACTTTGTTCCCTCTGCTCCTGAAAACCACAAACCCTGACCACATCCCAAAGCCCCTGTCTGCCCCTCTCTCAGGTGATAATATTTGTTCCCCTCAAAACTCTCCCTTCCTCACCAAGAGGAAAAAATAAAAGTCTGGATAGACTGTTTAAGAAAATAGAGATAGCTGGAGAGGAAGAGACACAATTTCTGTTTCTGCTCTAGGATATATTTATACTGCTGATAATAATACAACTTAGTTCATAGGAAAAGGAGCAGCAGCCATTTCTGGGGAGCAGAGAGCTGAGCGCATGTGGGAGGCCAAGTCTCCTGTCCTGGCTCACATTATACGGGCCTGGCCTCTGCTGATGCGGCCGCTAATTAGCTCCGCAACACTGAAGGCATTCTTAACCTCATTACATCTGTTGCCTCATTTGTAAAGTAAGGATAAAAATAATGGCAATTAAATTACATAATGCATATGAATTGCTTTTCACACTGCCTGGCGCATAGCTCACTGCCAAATAAAAAGTAGCTCTTACAAGTGTTCATGCTGCAAACATTTACTGAGCAGCACTGTACAGCAGGCATCATGTTTAATGCTGGGGTACAAAGGCTTTTTTCCCTCTAGATTTTAAGGCCATTTGGGCACAGAAGTATTTTGAGAAGGAGGTACTCTAGTCATTGAGACTGCGTCCCCTAAGTGTGTCCCATAAAAGGGTCTCGCCTCCACCTTGGGTCAGGACTCAGACCAATCAGAATAGCATCGTATAGCTAGTTAATGTACAGGTGTAGGAAGTCTGATGGATGCATCAGGACCGTGTGAAATTAGGCCAGAATAATGGTCTAAATGAACTGGGAAGTTGTTGACTATTCACAAGTCTTTGACTACGTAACACCTGGTCCTTTGGCTCTCTAATATGTGAACACCCTTCTGATTACAAGGACTCCCCCAAGGTGTGAAAGTGCAGGCTCTCCCACTGGAGAAACGGAGGGGTCCAATACTCCCTCAGCCTCCAGCAATAAGCCTGGAATGTGGACAGTCAGATGCTTTCACCTTGGAATTGGAGTCTTGGGAGAACTGGGCCAAAGACAGAGATGATGGCTGTCGCATTTCCAGAGAAAGCTTGTGAGTCCAGGGAGGGCTGCCTGGAGCGTCAGCAGGGCCGGTGACTGCACACGAGCTCTGACCGGGCTGACCATGGCAGGACCAGGCTGCGTTTCTTGCTACCAAGGCTTCTTGATTCTGGCTGGTTCTCCATTCTCTCCAAGGAATCTGTGAGCTCCCCAAATCCTTCCAGTAATTTTTTGACTTAAGTTAGCTAAAGTTGATTTCTATTGGCTTGTACCCAAAAATCCTAACTGAAATACAATCATTCTTTCCTTTGGGCACACCAAATTGAGACAGTTTATGGTGCCTCTGCTCTAATGCAAAGCTGAGGAGCGTGGCCTTTCTTCTGTCCCAGGAGCGTCCACATTAGGAGAAACACTGGACTTGCTGCAAAGATGCTTCTGATGAATGCAGGGAGAATGGGGGAATGGAGGAAGGAAGAAAGGTAGACTAGAGACAGTGTCGGTAGGTGTTTCTGAAGTCCAACCCTGATGTCCTGCAGGGCTTTCCAGAGCAGTAAGTTTCTTTCCATGCCAGCCAGCTCTGAGGACTGTGGGGCCTCAACATGAGTCTGCTTAAAAACACATGCCCGGAAAGGCCTAGAGGAAGTATTCTATTTAGTTCTTAATACCTTTCAATTTCAAAGCATAAATAAATAGTTACAGAGGAAAACATAATTATGCCCATTCATGTCTAGCCACAGCCATTAGGCAGGCAGATACCACATTAATTGTTCCAGTCTTAATCTTTACTCTGGAGGAATTTTGGAATAAGAGGTTTATTTTCTCAAGACAGAGCTTAGCCCTTTTTAAGAGTGGCAGGGTGAGTGAGGTGAGGGACCCTTTAGGCAGCCTTCTCAGACTATTATTTGTCAAGCATTACATCTTCCAGAATTTTCCTTAAGTATTCTTGAGAGAGAAAGTATCTCCTAAACCACATGAGTTACCCCGTCTAGCTTTAAAGAGGTATCAGGCTGTGAGGGAAACAGAGCTATGTGTCAGGGACTTCCTACCCAGGAATACACGACCTCTCTAGGCCTCAGTTACAGCCCCAACTTCTGCCCCATAAAGGGTTTGCTCATCTTCTCCAAGGTCTCCTGTAGCCTTAGTTTGGTTGGTGATCATGTAATACTTTAGCAGTTTCAATTAAGAATAGGGCTCAGAATAGGAGCTAGGAGACAGAGAGAAGGAAGATGGGGACACGGAAGGAGGAAAGAGCTTTGGCATGCTGCTCCATGACACAGCATAGCCATGTCACAGTGTGGAGGGACAGAAAGAGTTGGCAGGACAGAAATAAGTCCAGATGGAGAAGGTGAGCAATGCCATCCTCACTTCCCATTCTCACCTTCTTCCCCTCCTCACTGTGCAGGCTCCCTGGGCTGCATTGCTCAGGTTGAAGCCTGGTGGGGCTAAAATAGACCGCTTCAACCCTCCCCTGCCCTACAGAGGCCCCAAACCAGCCCTAGGGCTTCTCTCATTTCAGCCTGACCACCTGAAGTACAATGGGAGGAAGGACAGGCAGACCAAGGTGGTCTACACCTAGGCTCTCTACTGGAAAGCTGAATGAATTCAAGTGACTTATTTAAGCTTCCAAAGCTCTAGTTTCCTCCTCTGCAGGAAGAGGATAATTACACTGCTCTGAAATGTTGTGAAGATTAATGATATTTTATTTACTCTGCCTGGTGTTGCAAAGTGAACAATCGATAACTGGTAACCAACAAGATTGTAATTGTTCTTGGTGTAATAGTTAACATTGTCACCTGTCTTGAGGAACTATAGGATGCCTTGGGATGCAACTCTTTAGAACTGTTTTGTAGAGGTAGGCCCATGCAAAAAGGGCTTCCTAATACTCTATTTTAGTACAGTCACACCTCGGTTCTCAAACAGTTCGTTTCTCGAACAATTCAGTTCTTGACCAAGTTATTCATGGAAAAAAGTCCTGGTTGTCTAACAGAACTCTGGGTCTCGATTCTGCACCCAACAACCCTTTGAGGCTGACACCTGTATGATCAGTCACGTGTCTCTCAGGGAACAAATGGAGGAGATTTGGCTTTCAAACTAAACACTTCTCCAACAGTTTTCTGGAACGAATTAAGTTTGAGAACTGGGGTTCCACTGTATTTAAAGGAGCAGAGACTTTCCTGGGGAGATGAGCAGACTTTAAATTGTACCCAGCAAGCACATCCTGAAAGAATAATATGAACCAGGGCTTCAGCTCAGCTCCAACACAGGTGGGTGCTGCTATGCGGTGTCACACAGGTTGTATCTCCCAATGCAGACCCAGGGAACGTGAATAAATTCTTTGAAAATGTTTTGTAGAGGATCAAGTGAGATAATGTCTGAGAGACACTTGAGGGATTCTGGAAACACGGCTACTGGAAATGCAGCCCCTTCCTCTCCTGAGCCCCTCCCCAACCGCTTAGCTCTCCAGACTCAAGCAGCTGCTGGATCCTGCTGACAGGTGGGTATAAGGGAAGCCCTGAGTTCTGCTGGGGTCCCCGAGAACTCACTGCAAAGGGGTTCCCCTCCTGTGGTCTAGGCAAGCACCTGAAAAATGGCATTGAGCTTAAGAGCTTGGGATACCAGCCGGTGAGTATAGGTAAGAGCTGTGCATGGCACACCAGGGGAAGGACAGAGCTGATCTTATGTTACTGGGAAGTACCACGGAACCTACAAAACACAAGAGAAAGACGGAATGAATTCCAAAGTATGTAAAACAGCAATGTGCTTAAAGAATGAGGAAAAGCAAACTGTGAGATAAAATAACCAATACAGTTAAAAGAAAGAAAGAAAATCAGGTATATAATTATAACACTACCTGTAAGTGAACGTTTTAAAGATAGTAATTGTCAGATTGTGTTAAAAACAGAACAAAAAGGACTTTTTATGCAGTTGATAAGTAACCTATACAAAATAAAGTAATAATGAATATATTTTATAAAATAAGAGACAGGTGGATTTAAAAAATACCAGTCTAATGCAAACAAAAGAAAGCAAAAGCAGCAATATTAAAATCACTCAAAAATGAAATTTAAGAGCAAAGGTGCCAAACTGGTTAAAGAAAAACCTCATATTGTGAAGTTTGGGTAGGAAAGGAGTAAAAGAATAGGATAAACCCAAAATCTGAATAGATGATATAGATAAGAATTTTCAAAAACTGGTGAAAGACATCGAGTGACGTCTTTGAGAACTGCCATGAACCCCAGTCAGAATAAACAGTAAATCGCGTGCAGGTACGGTGTCTGAGACTGCTCACACACAGACATGAGCAGGCCCTTGCACAGCCCAAGCCCTAGTCTGCCACTGCTAATGCAATAGCGAAGTGAGAGAGGCCAGAAAACAATAGAACGGCATTGTTTTAGAAAGGAGAGTAACACAAAGAAATGGGAGGGAAGGGCAACAGAGTTTAAAATATTTCAGGTTGTAGCCTTGCTAGGGAAGTGCGGGAAAATAGTCACTTTTGTTTTACTGGAAGACATCAATTTTTCTCCCTAGGCATCAAGGGAAAAGGTAAGTATATGCTGCTTTCTAGAAACATGTGTTAAATAGGAGATTGAAAACAGAAGGCAGGAAAAGCTCTGTAATACAAACTCTCAAACCATGGTGACGGGATGAGCATCCAAAACAGTAAGACTATGAGAAAAGAAGCTTTGTTAGAGATGAAGAGAGACATTCCATAAGGACAAAATATTAACCTACCAGGGGTATGCAATGATTCTAAATGTATATGAATCCACCAATGTGGTGAAGACAGACCACTGCCCCACCCAGCAGAGAAGTTGGCTGGACCCACTGATTAGAAAATGCCCATGGAACCAGGTCAAGTGTGGGGTACAGAGTCACATTGCTAAAGGCCTCTGGTCCTCTTTGCCCCTAACATGAGTTATCTTGACATCGAGCAGTGGCTAAAGATTTTTACTGTGTTTACTAAATTTTTATGACTACTCACTAGAGAGAAACCTGAGGTGGAGGTGAAGAAACCCTGGGTGCTGACCTACACGTTGAGTGACAAGATCGTAAACGGCAACCAGACCCTCTGACTTCTGGCGAAGGACGGGACCCACAGTTGAGATGACTCACAAAAAGCCCTCCTTGCCTTTAAGCAACTTATACTCTAGGGGAGACCAACCTACAAAAGTAACGGAAATATAAGGGGTAGTATGATAAAGGTGATAAAAATGGTAAAAGCAAAAATATGCAAACATAGGATATTGAATGTCACAAAGAGAGGTGCAAATGAAGGTAAAGTTGAAATCTGGAAACATGAATTCAAAGGCAACAGTGCAAATGCCAGCTGTTTACTTCCCCTCCATTTCCAGAATGGTCCCAGGTTAAGCGCCATAGTATCCTCTCTCCTTGGGTCCTATTAGGGCATCACTCTGCCTTGATCCTTGCATTTAAGCATAGTTTGAGATCTGCTTTTCAAATTATGATTTAACAAAAGGAGTGTGTCAAAGATCAGACTGTAAAAAACATGAAAGTTCCTGTGAGACCCTCACTTGACACAGCTTTCCATAGAAACTGTCTTGCTTCATGGTGGAGCCTGATTTCCACATTCTCCGCTAAGTCTTCAGTAAGGATGCCTCTCTGTGCAGGGGATGCAAACACAGAGCTCCTGCCACTTCAAAGGGCTGCTCTGCTGAGTCAATTGAACAGAAGGAAAAGAATGCAGCGAGACAACCGGCAGCTTCCCAAATAGCACCTTATAAGCCCCTCCATGTACAAATTGCATGGCACAAATCTGAAAGAAAACAAGGAGTTCAGAAAATGGCTGGCAGAGTAATTATTCTATTTAATCACCACAATGCCTGGTGTAAAGTAGGCCCAGCAGCCTCCAGTATTCCCCTTTTCCCAGCTCCCTGAGTATAAACCAAGCCCATGGGTCTTAGTTTAAGACATAGCCTTATATTCCCTGCAGAAATGGCATACCAATTGAAATTCTTTAATAGCAAAAAAATATGTCCAGAATAACATTGGGCCACAAAACTTACTTGCTTTTTAGTGTAACTCTTTAATTCTGCGTATTACTCCTTATGTGCTTGCCCAGGTAGAACAGAGATTTGGAATAAGAATCAGGAAAAGACTGCCAATGTTCATTCTACATCTGTGTGTTTACAGACACAAGGTGGGACCAAATAATTAGCTTAGTTACGCAGGCAGGTGACTTTTAAAACTATGAATCCTGACTCTGGGAAGTACGTAACTGTGTGGGCGTATGCATGCCAGGCACTGATAAGTGCTGGGGCTATAACGACAAACAAATCAAAGTCCTTGACCTCAGATTACTCAGCTTCCAGTTGAAAACAGACAATAATTAAAATTATGATGTATTATATGTCAGGGGTGCTCAGTGCTATAAAGAAAGCACAAAGCAGGAGAGTCGAGATTAGAAATGTTGGGAAGTGATGGAATTACTACTTTTCCATAGGTGGTTGGAGCAGGCCCCAGTGACAAGGTGAGATGTGAGCAAAGATATAAATGAGGACATTAGCCACGGGGTGTCTGGACACAGCAGGGGACCAGAAGTTCAGCAGAGGGCACAGCGAGCGCAAATGAGGTCGAGCATGCTTAGCGCTGTGACACACAGGCCGGGTGACTAGCCAGAGTGGAATGGTCAAGGAGCATGGTAAGAGACGATGTCATAAAAGTAGTAGGAGAGGGAGATCACAAGCAGTCTTACTGTTCATGGGGAGGACTTGGGCTCTTATTTTGAGTGAATCCATTGGAGGAATTTAAGTGGAGGAGCGACATGACGTGACTTCCACGTTCAAGTTATCACCCAGGTTGCCTTAGGGAAAAGACCAAAGTGGGGCAAGAACTGAAGTGAGAGACCAAAAAAGTAGGAGGCTATTGAAATAATCCAAGCAAGTGGTAACAACACCTTAAACCAGGGTGATGAGTGTGGCCACTCCACAGAAACAGGGTGTACACCCATCCAAATTGGCTTCAGATGTCAAGACTGATTTCACACACACACACACACACACACGCACACGCACACATACCAAGAGGGCATGGAAAATTTAATTACTCATATAAAGAGGCTTTTTGAAGAGAACAGCATAGACCTCCCAGGATGGTTCCAAAATGGCCTGAGAGAGCAGGCAAAGGAAACCGGCCTGGGGGCCGGGTGGAGATGAGGGAGCGGGCTGGGTTGAGAGTTCCCACACAGGGTTTGAGTATCTCTCTGGGGCCAAAGCAGGGGGCCCCTGGGGCTTTTTTAAATCGGCTTTTCCAGATGTAGGGCAGAAGGAAAAGAGAGAGGAGTGAGGCTTAAATCTGTAAACACTCAAACATACAAAAATACAGTCAGCTCTTTTATGTAATGGTAGAGTTGGTGAGAGGTAATCAGATTCCGGAACTATTTTTAACGCAGAGGAATAACATTGAGCTGGAACGGCATTAAAGGGAGTAGGGCGATTCCCTCTCTCACTGTGTCTTAGCAAATAAAAATTTTAAAAGACCTAAAAATCAATAAGAAAGTTGTTTTATATTGAGTTTCATTTAAATATAAAGTTCATGTCCTTTACTTCTCTTTGACTCTCTCCAACCTCCCCAATCATTTTCCCTGGGAACTAGGACAATGTCTGCAAGCAGGAAAGTTTAAAATATACCTATTGATTGAAAAGATTTACAATCTTATGTGATTAGAGTATTATGTTGACTTAAAACTCCATGCTACCTTGCTTAGCACTGAAGTCAACCACTGATTTTAAGTGAAATTTTTCTTAAATTTCCTACATTATAAAACTGGGATTTCATTATCATTATTCATCATAGATATATTTAAATATCTGGGGTATAATAAAAAGTCTTTTACTTACATTACAACTTTTATTTCAAAAATGACCTTTTATTGTTTTATAGCTAATAAAGGAAGCAGCTGTGTTGTAATAAAAGTGTCCTAAAATAGGAATCTAACATTCTGGGAATTATTCCAATTTTGCCATACACTAAGAAAATGCGTGGTCCTGGGTACATGCGTGGGTTCTCTGAGGTGCATCTGTACGTAGAGTGAAGACACAGGACTCAGTAGTCCCCAGGGTTCGCCTTTCAGTGGCACTGTGTCACAGCCGACAGCCCATGGGACAGTCTGAAGGGCACTCGAGCAGGTGTGTGGACTCACCCACTGCTTGTAACCAAACCCTTTGCCTTTGTCTCATCAAATGTGAGTGACAGTTCTATAGTTAGAGAAATCCAGAGGAAATGTGTAGCCTGGGAGTTAAGAACTTTTATCAGAATTGTTTTAAATGAGTTTTTAATGAAACCATTTATGTCTATTGTAGAAATAAGGAACGTATTGAACAGTATATAAATATTTAATGGAAATTAAGAGAATGGACTAGGTTGGGTATTGCTGATCATTTGAGATTTAGAAAGAATAAAGTCAATGGAACCTGTGTGTTATTAAAATTTAACTTTCAAATACTTTGCATGCTTACTTGTAGGTTACTCCTTTGAAATCAGAGATTTTTAAAACTTAAAACAATCACAAACTATTTAAAATTACTTTGACCCTGGACTTGGCAGGTGTGGCTCAGTTGGTTGGAGGGCAAGTCCTGTAGCTGAAAGGTTGCTGGTTCAATTCCCAGTCGGGGCGCATACCTGGGTTTCGGGTTTGATCCCTGGTCTGGGCGCATAGGGGAGGCAGCCAACTGATGCTTCTTTCTACCATCGATGTTTCTCCCTTTGCATTCCTCTCCCTCTAACAGCAGTGAAAAAATGTCCTTGGGTAAGGACATTAAAAAAAAAATTAAAATCGCCTTGACCCTGGATTATTCATCTTAAATATATAAAAGTATTACTGAGTATAAACCTGTCAAAACTGTGGCCATATGTTAGATATCCCCTGTCAAAGGGAAATTTTATATGTAATTTTTTAAAAGATTTTATTATTTATTTTCAGGGGGAATGGAAGGGAGGGAGAAAGAAAGGAAGAGAAACATCGATGGGTTGCCTCTCAATCATGACCAACCCAGGACCGAATCCACAACACAGGCATATGCCCTGACAAGGGACAGCACCAGAAACCTTTTGCTTTGCAGGATGACACCCAACCAATGAACCACACCGGTCAGGGCTTATATGATTAAAAAAAAAAACCAATTAATGTTTTAAAAGATGAAAGATAAAAATAATATAAAGCTATAATTCAACCCTTTTTTTGACAACTATAGAAGCACTTTCAGAATTGATGAAAAAATCCGATATAGAAAAAAGTTCTATCTCACAGACAGTGCAGCCACGTCCCCCCGAAATTACTCTCTTACGTGTGTCCAGTGGTTATTTGCTGTGTCCAATGCTCTGTCTTATGAGAAGACTCTCAACCTTTATTATACTCAGCGCCTGCCAGACTTGGCCATTACTTTGATAATTTGCTTTCCAGTTGAAGTCATAGCACTCACAGTGTTTCCATTGGTATTCATGGACTCGGTCCATGGTACCGCAGGCAGCTTTTTGATGGGGGAGACAGTGATGGCTCATCTTTGTGTGCTCAGGACGTTGCTCGGCGCCTGGTGCATGAGAGAATTATAACAAGAGTTTGTTCTATCAAACCAGTGGGTTTTGTAAAAAGTTCAAGCAGTGATTGGAAACTGAATCATCAAAACAAAATTTAGTCTTTTGTTCGGATGCGGGCTAAGAATGTGAGTTAGTGATTTAGAAATACTAATTAAGTTGTGGGAGAACAACTTTGAAATTCACTACACAGGAACATATTTCTGCCTGAGAGAGGATATTGGGAAATCTACCACAAATCTGAGGACAGAGATGGTGTCTGTCTCATGAAAATAGGGAAGAATGGAAGAGGGGTAGAAGCCACGTTAGAGACAGGTAAAAATGTAGCAGGCCTTTGTGACGGCTAGGAGGGATTAGATCCTGAAGGACATAGTTTTGATGTGGTTTATATTTTACTTTTGTTTAATTTTATCTATCTTAGAATCAGCGTGAACTTTTTCAATACCAATATTGCTCAGCTGTGCTGAAGGTTCATAAAGTTTTTATTAAAAATTGGATTCACTGATTAAAGAGTGAATAGCAACGATGGTAATGGAAGTGAGGGAGCCCTAGCAAAAAGACAGAAGTCACAGAGGTAGACAAAACCTCTTTGGGGGCTTTTTTCCCAGAGCCCCTCTCTGCTCAAAGCTTAGGAATCCATATTTGATGATAAGGATCAGCCAGAGGGACTGATGGAAACAAATGAAATTCTCTTTCACAGGGATTATCTCAATTTGTATAACCGACTTCTTTTCTTAGCTCTTACAGCTCAATGTTCACCACCGATCATCGACTCTAACATTTCTGGGGCCAAGCTTGGCCCCAGGATGGAGGGATGTATGTACTAACCCCGTGCTGTGGGGCTTTCAATTTTAAGTCATCTAACGATAACTTGACTGTCAGTGTAGTCCTGTGCTGATGACTTTGATTTTGCTCTTATTACTAAGGCAGGGCTTCTACCTCAGCACCCAGTTCGCTGTAAGGGGCTCAGAAAATCAAAACTGTGCAGGGCAAGGCTTGGCATTCTGACGGAAGGCAGCAGAGGCATTTCTGGAGCATGACTTAGGGGCCGATGTTGACAAATATTAGTTCAGAGCGCCACCTGAGCACAGCCCAGGGTCACAGAGTGGCCTACCAGTTGGCACACCACAGGGACGAGAATCGTGGTGTTCAGTGACGGAGGCTGGTAAGCAAAATTCTGGACTACATCGGTCCTGTGCTTGTTTCTAGACCCTGAATATTTGATTTGGAGCCCTAACATGTCATTCTAGCTCTGAGACAAAATAAGCTTTACCTTGATAAGAAGCAGTAACTCCTTTGGACTGCGCCAGACCAACTCATTATTCCACAAATTCTCACCGACTGTTCATCAAATGCATTGTATAGTGATCACTGATTGTCAGGCACTGCTTTAGCTGTTGTGATGGTAGCATTGGAAAAATGATAAAAAATGTCTGCCCTTATGAAGTTTATGAGCTGGGAAAACATATCACTGAAAATTTGTGTTGGAATGGAAATTCTGGCTTTTGTTTGAAATTTACAGCACAGAAAGTATATAAAGCAGTTTGACATTACTTGTGACTCAAAAGTTACTTGTTGCAAAAGTGCTATTATTCAGTATGAGTTTCACATAGAAGTGCTATTCTGAAATTTTAGGTTGAATTCACTGAACATTGTCAATACTGTGGAAAAGCTGGTTTCCAAATCATGTTGTGCTCTATAGTAGTGGCTGAGCACAGCTTTTCTTGCTCAGAAAAGAAATTTAATTTTGACTCCATGTATTTTTTTACTTTTTAAGAAATTAATTGATTTGAGTTAGTTTGGAAATGTAAAATTGGTTGTGACTCTATGTTGACAACAAAACAGCAACACTGCTGAACCGCCAGACTGGTGTGTGGGGGGCAAATGCGGCTCTCCAGCCTCTGTTCCCAACACCAGCCCACGGCCCCAGTGACTCCAGCCTCTGTTCCCGACACCAGCCCACGGCCCCAGTGACGGCCCATCCACAACAGCAAACTGCATGCACACGTGACACTTCCGTGTTAACACCACGATGGATTCAGATATCTTCTGCAAAGTTTCTGCTCTTGAATGATGCAGGAGATAGTAATGGGCTTTAAATACCTTCTGTTTTTTCTTTAACTAGCTTTGTTAATTTGTCCCAGTAAACCTTTTTCTGCTCCGTGTATATTTTTACCACCACAGTATAATACATCTTAGCAGATTCCACTCAAGATTCTACTGAATTAATGCTTTCTCAGTTTCTCTGAAAACATGCTCACCTATAGGTGTCCCACCCAGATAATTCCATAACTGGAAACTTGGCATCAAATAAACAACTGAATAATACAGGTAACACTTCTTCATCAAGAACCAAAATAGACCACTCAAAACATTTGCCTTATTTTTTTTTGTTAACTACGGGTGTTGTTCCCAATATGTTGAACAATTTGAAAAACTGTTCTCATCAGAAGAGCAATGGTTCTGAATTTATTTCCTCTGGATGCCTTTCTTCAACCACTGACATCAAACGCAATTTAATTAACTCACTAACAGCACACCACCTGCTTTGCACAGCTAACAAATGAGCCACTGGGAGACTTAGGTGGCAGCCTCAGTTTTTTTTTTGTCAGTGTGTGAAGAAATTCTACCATGATTAGTATTTGGTTTTAAATTTTCTAATTTTTCTGGACATTGCTTTCCTGTCAGTTTGGAATGTCTTATTGAGAGCTCAGCCTGATAATATCAATGCACGTGGTATTAGTTTCCTGTTGCTGCTGTAACAAAATACCACAAAGGTAGTGACAACACAAATTTATTATCTGACAGTTTTGGAGGTTAGAAATCCAAAGGGAATCTAACTGGGTTAAAATAAAAATGTTGCTGGGGCTGTGATCTTTCTGGAGGACCTGTGAGACTCTCCTTCTGCCTTTTCCAGCCTCCAGGGGAACTTCTGAATTCCTAGGTTCATGAGGCCCCAGACAGCGACCACATCACACCAACCTCTGCCTCCATCACACCATTTCTTCCTCAGACTCTGACCCACCTGCTTCCCTCGTTCTGAGGACCATCGTCACTCTGTTGGGACCACTAGTGTTGTGACAGTATTGGTGTCTACTTGGAATAGTGAGATTCTGAACCCAATAGCCAGAGCTGCAGGCCTGCTCTTAAGGAATTTTAAATTGTGCATTTTTAACACTACAGTAAAGTAATTTAAGAATTTCTTATGCTGTCTCTATTAGGGGCTATTTCAGGTCATGACGGCAGGAATTGTTTTGTAAAAGGGAAAATGTTTCTAGCGGTGTTTCAACGTTCATGCCAATACAGAGTAAGCTATTGCTTTGCACTGGGCGGTTTGGCCGCTGAAAGAATACTGTCATTGCAAGGGAAACAATCTTATTTCTTCAGATAACAAACATGGTTCACCAGGTTCTCCCATTCTTTTCATTGATTTCTAACTGAGTTTATTATGTTTCAGGCTGGGAATTGAGAAATTATTTGAAGTAGTATAGGTAAACCTCAGGATATTTTATTAAAAAACACTCAGCTCAATTGCTGTGTTCAAAATACACATTTTAAATGTCTCTTTATGGACACTGAAGTAAAAAATACATCTTTCTGGGCTGTAAACTGTCATAGTACCAGAGTATTATATAGTCAATATTAAATCGAAGCTAAAACTGGAATGTGCTGAAATAGAATTTGATTAATTTGTGGACTCTATTTTTGTCATTGACTTAAAAAATAAATATAGTGGACATACAATATTACATTATTTTTAGTTGTACAACATAGTGATTTGGCATTTGTATATTTTATGAGGTGATCACCGAAGTAAGTCTAGTACCCACCTGTTACCATGCAAAGTTACTATATTATTGACTGTATTCCCTGGGTTGTCTATTAAATCTCCATAGTTTATTTATTTTATAACTGAAAGTGTGTACCTCCTATTCTGCTTCACCTTTTTACCCATCCCTTCATCCCCTCCCGTCTGGCAACCATCAGTTTGTTCTCTGAATCTGTGAGTCTGTTTCCATTTTGTTTTGTTTGTTTATTGGTTTTATTTATTAAATCCTCTTTAACTTTTAGAAAACACGATTTCTGAAGTAAATTGGTGTATTCTGTTACAGACTTACAGTGACCCATTTTGTTTACATGGTGCATCACAAGAAACTTGCTCAGGACCTGCTGGTGTGTGTAAATAGTATTAACAAAAACGAAATCAACAAACCACCCACGGGGATATAGGGCAAGAGTCAGCTAAAGATGGGGCTTGTTGAGGCCCAATACTCTGATTCCCGAGGTCAGTCCCACAGTCCCTGTTTTTCTGTGGCAGGGTTTGTTCAGACTACTGCAGTCTTCATTCGCTGTAACAAATGTTAATGATCTAAATTTTTGTAAAGTCCTCTATCTAGAGTAAAATAAAAATCATCTGTCCTTCTTGAGATATTTAACTTAGTCACATCTGCAAAGTCCCTTTGACATGTAAGGCAGCACATTCATGGGTTCCAACATTTAGGATCTGGACATCTTTTTTGGGGGGGAAGGGTATTATATTACCTACCACAGCTAAAATGTCACTGCATAAGAGAACAATGCTTTGCCACCTAACTTGATAACAACGTAAACCACACTCCACTGTGCCTGAGAAATGTGACATTTGAGGTCCACTTTTCTCTTTCTTTTTTGTTTTGACTTGGTAGATATGCACTGATAGTAGAAGAATAAAATCAAATAAAATGACATGCATAGCAGTCAAAATGCTGTCAAGTTATAACTCCATCTCTGTAAGAGCCAGCAGGGGGCAGCTGTGAGAGCACCCCCAGGGTCTCCATTCAACTCTTCAATGCTGCCATTGTAATGTAAACACAGGCATGGAGAGTATAATCAGTGGATGTGGGTGTGTTCCAATAAAACTTTACTTCTGACACTGCAATTTACATTTTATATAATTTTAAATGTAGTGACATATTATTATTCTTATTTTTAAAATAGTTTTAAAAATGGAAAGCCATTTTAATTCATGGGTTGTGCAAAAAATAAGGAGTGAGTCAGGTTTTGCCTGTGGGCAGTAGCTTGCTCTCTCATAGGGTCTCGGAGACCTCTACTTCGGGGAGGCTGTGTGGGCTGTGCCTAGAATTAGACTAGTTCATTTCATCAGCCCACATTGCATCAGCTAGAACTTGATCACCCGACCACACCTACTGGTAGGCTGAGACATGTGGTCTTCTGTGTATCTAAGGACAGGGAACATGGGTATTGGTGAACATTAGCATTTCTACCATCACCTCCTCTTTCTGGGAAGCAAATTTTCATTTCCTCCCTTTTTCCCTTATGCAGACTTTACTGACTTTCAAAGTGCATTTCGAAGTCCAGGGTCTAAGGTAATGCATGTCCTCTACAACATATCAGATGTAATTGCTCATAGTCCTTTGACTTATGAACTTAGCATATGCCCCTGACATCCACCATAACAATAGATCCACTTGAAAAGGGTAAAAAAGAGGAGACACAGTGGCTAGTGGTTAGGGGTAACCAGTTGGACAAGCACAGAGAAGGTTCCCTACCCAGAAAGCAGGGGAAGCTCGATGATTTTTTTCTGAGTCAGCGCTCTGTGAGGAAGCCTAGCATATTGCTCTCGGGCACCCTCTGACTCTACCCTTTGGGAGGTTCTTCCATAGCTCTCCTTCTCCTTGGCACATCTGAAGTGTGTTATGCCTTCCTTGGGGCAGGGAGCTTTGACAGCCCACTGCCTTTCCAAAGATTATTTTAATGCTCTTTAATTACACCCCCTTAGACCACCCTCACAGTTTTACGTGCCATGCAGTTTTCTCGTGAACAAAGCTTCAGATTTATTTGCTTGGAATAAGTACAGTGGGCTTATAACAACATCCAGGGATGCTTTCCAGACATTGCCTTCAAATCAGCTTGATTTCATTATCGAATTCCCTCCATTTTTTCCTTAACTAATGGTGACTAATCACTTGGTTCAACAGAAGTTTTTTGGTTACTCAAAGGCTTTCTCAATCATATCACTTACTAGTTGGGATCTAGATACCACAGACATTTCCAACTCTTTCATGGTCCACATTTTCCAACTCTTTCTATTCCCTCTCGCTCCTGCTCACAAAGTGGCCAACTCCTTCCTGAGCTCATTTCCTCCTTATGAAAACCTGCCAGTGGCAGACAACCTCGTCAGGCTGGATCACTAACATCGTTTTCTCCCACTTTAGGGCTACAATTCAGTAAGCACGTGGTCGGCCTACCAAATTATTACTGGCAACAGATTTTTGCAAATGTCTTTTCCAAAGCACAACACTTTCCCGATTTTCAGTCTGCTCACTACCTTCCTCCTCATAAGCCATATTCTTCAATTTCCACTGGAAAGATGAGGTATTAGGCTAAGTGCTATGGTAAACACCATTAACATTTCAGGAGTATATTGCAATTAAATTTTCTTTCTCATTCATGCCATAGTCCAACTTGGTGTTCATTGGGCAGCTCTCTTTGTGGTCAGATTCTAGTCCTTGGGAGGAGATTTGAACAATTTAAGTTTCCAAACCTAAAGATTCTGAGAAGATACCAGAAAGAAGATACAGACATTGAGGTAAAAGACAGCTATTTGAATTAACTTAGGAGAAAGTAAACCAAAAATCAAATCCAGATCAGGAACCAGAGTCACTAGATTTCATGTTCCACAGAATCAGGATAAAGATCTCAAAATATCTCCTCAGGTTCCCCCATGGTGGCAATTGATTGAGAAAGTCTAATCAACAGGAGGCATACATGGCCCCAACCCCAGGATCTGGAAGGTGACAGAGAAAGAAAACCAGGCAGTTGTTACCCTTTCTCCCCAGAGAGCACCCCAGAGTGGCGTGTGAGTTCCCCAGACCTCGGGGAGCTCCTACTTTAAAGTGGAATTTTCACTCTTCCCTTGTGTTGTCAACATTTTCATTGTAAACTTGGGAGTTGGTTTAAAGCTTAGGAATCATTTTTCAATGGCTTTGTTTTGTTTTAGAAATTGCAAACTTATTTATATCAGGATTGGCTATGTGTTGGGTTCTATGGTGAACTTTCTTTGGTTTTATTTATTTTCCCAATTAAAGCCGCAGTATTTATACAGTCTCTGACTATAAATATGTAAATAATACAATCTCTTTGACAGCCACGTAGCTCATATATTAGAACCATCACATGGCCCAGCAATCACAGTTCTGAATATGTGTACAAAGGAAATGGAAATAAGATCTCAAAGAGATCTTGACACTCCCATGCTCATTGCAGCATCATTCACAGGAGCCAGCACATGGAAACAATGGATGTGCCCATCAATGAACGAGTGGATAGAGAAGATGAGATACATCTGTCTGAAAGAAGTCTAGCCATTCTTAATATAACCAGAACAGTTTGCACAACATTGATGTAACCTGGCAGCCAAGGACAGAAGACGGGAATGCACATGCGTGAACAATGACGACTTCACTGTACTAGTCAGTGGGGGCCATAGATGCCATTGAGTGAGCATGTGTGCTGTGTGGCCGTCACATTCAAAATGACTGAGCAAGTAGAACAACGAATCTGCATCAGATTTTGGGTTAAGTTTGAACACTCCTCTGTGGAAACTACTCACATGATTCAGAAGGCCACAGCTATGGGCAGCTGGTGATTGGCAGCTTCGTCATGATAATGCATCACGTCTCATGCAGTTTTTTGGTGAAACATCAAATCACCCAGGAGACTCAGTCCCTCTACAGCCCAGATTTGGTGCCCTGCGACGTCTGGCTTTTCCCAAAACTAAAATCATCTTTGAAAGAGAAGAGAGTTCAGATCCTCGATGAGATTCAGGAAAATATGACAGGGCAGCAAAAATGTACATATATATATGTCTCTCTATATAGTGATGAATGTGTTAATTAACCAGAGGGCAGCTCATGGTGATTGGGAGAACTGTGTGAGATCCCAAGGTGCCTACTTTGAAGGAGACTGAGGTATAATTGTCCTATGTACAATGTTTCTTGTATTTTGTATCTTCTTCAGTGAATGTCCCTATTTTTCATATTATATGGCTGGATACCACCTGGACAGATATATATATATATATCTCCCAAATGCAAGTTATTTTAAAAAATTGTATATTTATTCTTACATGTTTAAACTTCAGTCACCTTAAAAGTCATCTTCAAAGTACTCTCCATTTGATGCAATGCACCTATCAAGATGTTTTTTCACTCCTCCAAACAGCTTTTGAACTCATGGATTTTGATGCCTTTTAGTGCTTCTGCCTTTTTTGTTTCACCTCTTCCACATCGGCAAAACGTTTCCCTTTGAGGACTCTTTTTTTAATCTGGGGAAACAAAAAATTGTCACTCAGGGTGAGATCAGGTGAATAGGGAGGGTGGGGCATGGGGGTCATGCTGTTTTTGGTCAAAAACTGCTCAACACTCAGGGTGTGGGCAGGTGTGTTCGTAAATCACCCATCGTGAAATGGGCAAACACGTTGAGTCTTCAAAAACAATTCACTGAATTCAAACACATCTCTCACGACATCAGCTGGCACACTGACACACATGGGTTCCTAGAACACTCACCTAGCTGGGGAAGCCTGTACTGCAAGGGGCCCGCCCTCCAGAAGATAATTCTGGGTTTTTTTTGGTTTCCCCCTTGGATGTGTGTGTGTGTGTATACGAGACAGCAGGAAATCCTGCAGCATTGTGCTCCATGTAGGAAGCCAGACAGAGAATTGTATCACTTATATGCGGAATCTAAAATAAAAAGTCAAACTCAGAGCGGAAGAGTAGTTCCCAGGGATTGGGGTGAGGAAAGAGGGAGAGGTTGGTAAATGGGCACAAACTTCCAGCTCTAAGATGAGTAAGATCTGAATATCAAACATGGTGACTATAGTTGATAATGAAGACAAGCAGAGTTTGCCACCCCAAAATATGCCTTTAGAGGTATTGATTTTAAGCTTGCTATGAAGGAACAAATGACTCAGGAAACAAACCCATAAACCTTTGCCCTTCCCCCTAACTGCCTAAAAGGACTTTAAATAGAGGACCTGCTCCAGGAGGGGTGATATCATCTTAGATAACTGTAGGTTAATATAAACTGGTGTGTGATAGGGAGGTACCTAGCGAGCAAGGTCCATTTGTTCAAAATCCATTCTGTGTCCCATTGATAGAGAGACCAGCAGACATTTAGTTACTAATCACTTCCTTTTCCATCTCCATGTGAACTGCTTTCCTGCCTTTTGAAAATCCAAACCACACCCACCCTTAGTTCTAGAAGGGCACATAAGCCTCAAATTCCCACTACATTCTTGGGTTCATTTTTTACGGCAATCCCAAATGTGCATTTGTATAAACTTGGACATTTTCTCTTTTTAAACTGTTTCTCTGTTTCTCTTAATTTGATTATTAGCCCTGCTAGAAGAACTTAGAAGGTTGGAGGGAAATCATTTTTTAAGCCCTCACAATAACACTGTGTGGTATTACTGAAATTTGCTGAGAGAGTATAACTTAAGTATTGTCTCTCCCTCTCTCTCTCCATGTAAAAATGTGTATATGTATGTGTGTGTGTGTGTATATTTATATATATATATATATATATATACACACACACACACACACACATATAGTGATGAATGTGTTAATTAACCAGATGGCAGAAATCCTTTCACAGCACATATCAAATCATCACAACCTGCACTTTATATATTACATTTTTATTTGTCAATTATACCTTGATTAAATCCAGAACATAAGAATGCTAGTAGAGACTGTATCCTACACTAGCCACCATACCACGTGGAGGTTAGAAGCTGAGAGGCATGAACCCTGCTTTCAGGTATATTCAGTAGGATGAACCAATTCACGGAAGTTGGAGTAAGAATAAGGATTTGATATCTGATCTAAATTTTTGCAGACAAATGTGGTTTGTTAAGGAGAAGAAAGAATAAGGGAAAACCACTTGATGGAAAGAAAGCACATAAAAGGAAGAATAAGAAGAAGAATGAAGAGAATCCAGCTAAGAGGCTTCTGCACTGCGCCCCATCCCTAAGCCTTTTTGCCCTTGCGTCAGAACAGGCAGCATGCAGAAAGATTCTGTATGGCTTGGAGCAGATCTGCTTAAGGAGCTGTATTCTCCTCATCAGAAAAATGACACAGGGATGGTTATCAAGTAGTAAGGATAACAGGAAAGAGAGTAATTTTTAAGAATTCCATTTAAAAATACATAAAGTAACACATGAACAAAACAGTTCATATTTGATAAAAGCCAACGTAGAAGCAATTGTTCCATAAAGAAAAAAAAAGCAGATAAACTCTGGAATGGCTAATGTATGTCACCAGCAGAATAATAAAAATAACCTTCAGAAAACATGTGCCAAATGTCTTCAGTGTAATGACTGTCCTTATGGAAGACAGAGTTAACCCTCATTTAGTGAAGTGTTTGACTTGTGTCCTGCCCTATGTAGAGTGAGAACGTAACTACAGTGATAAAGCTCTGTTTCTATTGACTTTGCTTCATGGTTAAAATGATTCAAATTACTAAAATTTATTCAAGCTGTTTTATTCATAGCAAAGCCAAGTTATCTTCCTTTGGAATATCATTTGCAGATGATGAAGTGATGCACGAAGATCTGTACTGAGGAATGTATTTACTGTAGACGAAAGCACAGATTACTAGAAAAATTCAATTTGAAGTAGAAAATACACGCCACTAGGTTCTGTGAGGAATAGTAATATACCACTGATTTTACATGGAATTGAATGTGCCCTTAGAAGGATGATTTCATAAACACACTTGGAAGGATGGAATTTGAATATAAAAGTTCCCTTATTTAGCATTTAAAATTTTGTATGTATTTCAAATATATCAGAAGATATCACTTGGTGAATTGGGG
>VMDR010007848.1:0-38808 GCA_007922815.1 Macrotus californicus
GCCTTCTGTTGTTAACTTCAAGTTTGACAGCACTGAACTGACAGGACCTGGCCTGTTATGATAACCGCCTCTAAGGACTTTTGTTTTTCTGTGTGCTCAGGTACATGGTCAGTTTTCAAAAGTGTTTCAGAAGCATAAAAAAAAAGGATTATATCTTCCACTGAATGCATTTCTGTTGTGAATTGAGCTCTCTATTGGACTATGCTAATTATTCTTCAAGTCCTTTCTGTCCTTGAGATGTTTTCAAAGATTCTTTCTTAAAATAGTTTCATCACATTGTTTTCTTTTCCCTAAAAGTTCTCACTTTATACATTTTGATGCAACTTTATGCTCTGGAAGGCTGTTTCCATTTAATCCAATATCCTTCCGTGATCTCTTTAAGTCCCCTACAGAGAAGCTCTAATACCCTGAGATTCTGTCTCCAGGAGTGGAACCCAGAGAACACAGATTCTGCTCCCCTGGCTGATGCTCGGCCAGGCAACACTGCTGAGCTTTTGGGGTGGCACAGTTGATGGGTTTGGTGTATTTATGCTACAGAGAGACCCTTGACATTGGTAGCAGTTCATGTCCCAAAAGACATTTAATCCCGTAAGAACGTGATTAAACCAGTAACTCCCTCGGTTTCCCTTTAACGACTTTGCAGCCTGCAAATAACACAGCTATGCCGAAGCAACATCTAAGAGAAACCATGTTGCGGTCAAAGGGATTCTAGGAATCCTGGGTTAGCTCTTGCACTGTCTCAGGGTGACATCGGATCCCAATTTCCTCATCAGGAAAACCAAGAGGCTATTTAAAACTCCATTAGAGGTAGCTTAAATAGTCAAGGGCAGGGATTAAAAATACTGACCTAGTGCTTTGGTCTCTGGAACCGAACCAGCACCATGGTTTTGTCTCCCCCTTACACCCCAACCGCCTCCGCGACTACAGGGCCAGAGGGAGTCTTGGTGAGTTCAGATTATTTTAGCTTGGGAGGGATCAAGCAGGAAGCCGGTCGAGCAGCCAGTAACAATCTCGGGGTACTTCCCAGGTTCTATCAACCCATCCCTCCCTACCTCGCCTTCCTCAGCCGCAGCTTCTTTCAAGTCTCCATCTCCGTCCCCGTCAGTTTCCTCCGGGATTCCGTCCGGGTCCGTAGCCCCGGAGCTCCCGGGAGCAGCGGCCGTCTCGTCCGATGCCCCTGTCTCTCCACCTTTCTCCGGGGGCGACTCGCAGGCATTATCCATCGCCGCGAGGAGGGAGGGGAGATCGCGGCGCTGGCACACGCAGGAGCTGCACACGCTCGCCGCACAGCAACCCAGGAGCTTACTTCCCGTCGCGCTGCGATGACATCACACCTACTGCTCCTCGGAGGGTCATTTTAAGGCGCGCGTGGAGGACTGCAGACTCCCGTGTAACTGTCGATTGGTGGTGGAGGGGAGAGAGAAAATGGAGGAGGGTGCGGATATCCCATCCTGGGAAGCCACGCTCTGTACAGGAGTGCTGCGTTGTGTACCGAGGAACTTCCATTTCCTTCCCGCCTTTCTAAAAACGCAACGTCAGTTAACTCCTTCCTTAACCCGCTTTCCTCAGACTAGTTTGGGGCGAGGAGAAAACGCAATTCCGTGGTACGCGCATGGCGCGAGGTGCGGCTTCCTTGTAAACTTTCACGCCGGGACTCCGCCGCGTAAGGTTTAATTGTCCTGTAATTACAGAATTGCTAGCGTTTCTCTTCTGTTCCTCGCACTTAAAATAAAAGTTATATAGCTTGAGCAGAATTTATCCAATCCACTTATTCACTCCACAACTACTGAGCGCCTACTTCAAGCCAGGAACAGTGCCAGTACCAGAAATACAATATAGTTTATACCCAATTAAGTGGCTTTTCCAATTTATTAGTACTCAAGGATCGGGTGGGTTTTACAAACCTGACTTTTTATGTCAGTTTGGTTAATCTCATCACAAGCAAGGAAACCGCCCAGACTGGCGAGGCTGAGTTGGATGGCTGTAGTTCTGCAAAGCGAAAGGTCGCGGATTAGATTCCAGGTCAGGGCACCTGCCTGGGTTGTAGGTTCTGTCCCCAGTAGGGGTCTGTGAGACAACCGATGGATGTTTCCTCTCACATCGATGTTTCTATCCCTTTCTCCCTTCCCCTTGCTCTAAACATAAATAAACAAAATCTTTTTTAAAAAGTAAAAGGAAACGAATCCTGCCGGGAGGGAGGTATTTCCCTTGACTTTTTCACTTCAGGATCCATTTCAGGGATTGGGAGCATGAAGAAGGGGGGATATTTCTACTTTAAAATTTTCCTCCATTTTGTCATTAAGGTACGGAGGGGGGTATTTTATTCATCTTTGTATCACTGAGTCCCCACACTCACTACATATTTAATTTATGCGTGCTCTGAAAGAATGAACTAGGAAATGTAGGTGCGCGTTACCATATTTCTCTCTTTGTTTTCTACATTGCCTGGATGAATTACCGTATTTACTGTCCCGTGGGCTTCCAAACCTTTGGGACGGAGAACACTTCGGGAAGCGGATACAGGTGGGCCCCGTGTGTTCCTTTTCACCCGTACAGCGGGCGCCCACGCGGCGCTTCCTTCTGGCCCCTGGAGGCCTATCAGCACAGCGAAGCCCACTGGGTGCGAACCTCAGTCACCTGCGCCGCCTGCTCAGCCCCGCCCAGCTAGGTGGGCAAGGAGGCGGGGCCCGGGGGCGCGGTGACGCGTGACGCCGGATCCCGGAAGTGACGCGCTGGTTGGGGGGGAAGGCGGGGGGGAGGGGGGTGGTGTCCTCGGCCGGTTTTGGGGGGTGCGTTGCCCGGAGACGGAAAGTTTGGGAGCCGGAGCGGGCATTGCTGCGGCCCTGGGCAGGGTGTCCAGGGGGCGGTGGCCCTGGGGATGGGGAAGGAGCAGGAGCTGCTGGAGGCGGCCCGCACCGGGCACCTCCCGGCCGTGGAGAAGCTGCTGTCCGGGAAGCGGTTGTCCTCCGGCTTCGGGGGTGGCGGTGGCGGCTCCGGAGGCGGTAGCGGCGGCGGCGGCGGAGGCTCTTCGAGCCATCCCCTCTCCAGTCTGCTCAGGTGGGTAATGCACCGGGGCCGGACAGCCGCCTGGGGACCAGCCTTTTGGGTCCCTGGAGAGATCGCGGCTCCTGAGACCCGGGCGGGGTGGCTTTTCTGGGTGCCCCGAGGTGAGGACGGAAGGCTCCCAGGACCGGGAACGCCGGTACAGGTCGGAGTGGCGCTCTCCTTGTCTTGCCTCCCGACCTGGCTACGAAGAATGGTGGGAGTGCCCAGGTGGCAGCGTCTGCCGCATAGTACAGCCCGTTTCACCCTGCTTGCTATAGGGTGCCAGCTGTCGTATCTAACAAGCCGCTTTAGAGCAAATATATGTATATATTTAAATCTCCCTCACCTCCTGCAGAAACTGCCACGCCTTGCAGAATCTGTGGCTCTGCTGCAGGAAACTCTCTTGATTACCTTCTTTTGGGAACTTGGAATCTTCCACTGGGCTCTGCAGGACCTGGCTTTTGTTGTTTAAATTAAAATTGACTCTGGACTTACACCTTCAAAGTATTCTCTTTGGAGCTCCTCCTGTGCTTGAAGTGAACCTCCCTGGATTAGTCTGTTAAGTGGCATATGCAGGATTCATTCAGGGTTAATTCATGAAGAAATAAAGCTTTAGAGAGACTTGCTTAGGAAAGTGAGGGGTACTCTAAACTTCTCCAAGGACTGTTGTTAAAATAACACTTGAACCTGAAATGTAAGGATTGACAGAGAAAGATTACTTTTGTGTGGCTTGGAGGGGGAGTTGTCAGTGCAAGTGAAACGTGTTGGTTCAGCAGCACTTTCATAGCCTGTTTTCTTTTCCTTCCTTGTTCTTTTGAGGTTTTAAAGAAGTGGAAGTTCATTTATAAATGGCTTGGTTTGCTTTTGTTCCCCATTAGTTTATGGAACTTCAGTTTGGGTGAGCTTGGACCAAGGAAGCCCAAGGCTCTAATAAATTGTTAGATATTAAACCCTGAGTAGGAACCCAGCTCAGCTCTATGCAGGAAGATTGTAAAAAGCAGTATAGGAGAAGAGCTCTCCTTGAGTTTTTCTGGGGATGCAAACAGCAGTCTTGTTTGCTGCAATTTCTCCAGCCCCATGACCAATGGTGTCACACAATTGGTACTCAGGATTTGTTGAATAAATAAAAGTATCAGGGGATGATAAATTTCTCAATAAACTGATGGTGGTAGTCACTGTAATTGTTAGTAGTTCAGAGATAGGTGACTTCACTTTGGGATAAGGTGGAGATCAGGGCTTCCAGGAGGAGGGGACTTGAACTGGTTTCGAAGGAAGCGAGGATTTGGGTAGGTGAGGTAGGGCGAGAGTGTTTCAGGTGGGCACACCCTGATGAGAGGTGCAGAAGTGGGAAAGGAGGCTTATTTGGTGTTAGGAGGAGGCTAGAAGAACTCCTGCCTGGAGCCTTGACTGGTTGGGCACTAACGGGAAATAATAATGGGAGGGTACACTTCCATTTTTCACAGTGACTTTGTCTTTCTCATGTTTATATTCCAGTCCCTAGCTCAGTGCCTGGCAACTCACAGATGTTGAATAAATGCACTTTGAATGCGTGAATTGGGTTTTGAATCTTACCTGGATAACTTGGGTATTTTTGCACTTGTGATGTCTGAGAGATGAGGGGACTGTACGAGTTAGGAGGTGCCTATCTCTGACGAGTTGAATGATGTAGCATTTGGAGGTTTGCCAGAGATACTTTAACCCCCAGTGTATCCTGAAGTGAGAAACTTGCACATATCTCCTGTCTTTAAGTACAGGTCAAGTTACTCTTACTGCCTTCACTCAGAGACTTGAGATTTTGCTGAGGATTTAGCAGCTGTGTAGTTAAGCAAGACCAGGAAATCTTTGTTGAGTGCAAAGTTTTCGCTTTGGACCTCATGCTACTGTAATGTATCCAGTTTGTCATAAAGTGTGGGTGGTGGTGTCTCCGTTCCCTTGGGTAAGGGAGCTGACTCCTGACTTGCTCCTGTGTCTGCTGTAGAGATGGTAGAGAACCTAAGAGCCAGCCTCCCAGCCCTGTGACCCTGGGGGCGGGGAGGGTCTGCAGGCACTTGTTATACTAGGTGTGTCATTAATTAGAGGTGACTCTGGTTCAACCTAGTGAGAGACTGCTGAGCAAATGAGACTGTGTGTTTAAATAATCCCTAGGTCAGCATGTCCGCCTTTTGAGATTTGAAAATAGTAGAGGGTGGGTCCACCCTGCCCACAGTCCCCACCTCAGGGACTCTGAGTTATTTAATAAGAGCTGCGGAATCAGTTTCAGAGTTGGCCTTTGCATTAGCTGCCATGTCTCTCTGCCCCCTACCCCCACCAACTGGTACTGCCAACTGCAGCCTACGTTTGTCCAGCTGTGTAAGTAAGTGACCAACAAAAACTGGCAGATATAGGAGCTTATAGCCACAGTGGATATAAATGTTCCAAACTATGTGTATGTTTGTCCTTTCATTTATTTATTCATCTGTTCATCTCGTCATCTATGTATGAGCCTCGCCGCATTCTACAAAAGTTTTGTGCTGACTCTTAAACTGCAGAGGGCCCCCTCTCTCATCCTGCCCCTTTTCTCTTACACTGCTTGGGCTTAGGTCTTAACTTCCTATCCCTAATGACCCCAGTGCCACTATCTCTCAGGCTTCTGCTCCCTTGGGGCCTGTTGTCGAGTGCACAGTAGCTCCTCGACGACGGCTGCTCTGCTTGCCCAGCTTTTGCAGCCTGCTTCTTTGGCCTGCCAAAGTGATGCTTACATATGGTGACTCTCACCAACTGAGAACATACCTGGGAGTCAGAAAGTCAGCAAAGGAGACTTCCAGGTTAAAAAATAAGTTGTTACAAACTTCATGTCCTTCTGACCTTCCCCTGTGTTCTGTATATTCACAGGCAATGTAGTGTTAGGCATCAGGCCACTTGTTTTGGAGTCAGACTGCCCAGATTCAGGTTCTGCCGCCACCACTGACCTTGTACAAATTACTCACCCACTCTGGACCTCCATATCTGCGTATAAAGTGGGGATAACAGTATCTGCCTTATACATATTGTCTTAAGTCATTTGTGTGAGAAGCTTACCACAATTTGTGGCACATGGTAGGTGCTCACTGTTAGCTATCCTTGGTTCAGTTCAAGGCATCCAGTTTTGCCATGCTGCACCTGTTACGTGCATAGCACCATGCCGGGCATTCTAAATAGTATTCTCTCACACTTGGGTATCTGTTTTCCAAACTATAGCAGATTAGAAACAGTAAATAAGGGAGAGGACCTGCCCAGGCAGGCACATTAATGCCATTCACCTACCAGATGTTTACCCATCATCTGCTTTGTGCCAGGTGGATTGCTAGATGCACTGCAAAGTTTATCCCCAGCCTGGCACATAGCAGGTACTCTATCACAGTTAGTGCCGGCCCCTCCCTCAGGGGCACGCCCATGCCTCTCCCTCTCCCTCTCCTTCCCTCCAGGCGCCTTACCTTTGCCTTTCCCCTTCCTAAGCTCCTAAGGCCCTTCTGTTGCCTTTGTAACTTGTTTTCTGAGCCTGTGCAGCTCAATGGCTCACTTCTACTACCTTTGTAACTTTTAAAATAAACTTTCTCTTATAACATGATTAAAAAATTAGTCCCTCTTCCAATACACGGTCAGTTTTACAGAGTTTATAGTAGTATGATATGTCTTTGTGATTGACAAAATGAAAAATAGAAAAAGTAATTAAAATCTAGGACCCCCCTTTCCCTGCTCCCCCGCAGTAACTTGAAACTATTAACATAGATGTATATAGTCCTGTCCATCTGGTAAGGCCTCAAGTAGCATTGAATTATAGCTTAGTGCTGTAATTTCTGTTTATTGTGACTCTTAGCTGTCAAAGATTAAATTATGTTCACTATAACTTGTTAATGAAAGTATGCAAAAACATTTCCGTTTTCTATACAAAATGATTCAAAGCTAATTTTTGTTACTTAAAAGGACAGGCAATAGATTGCCTAGAAAGCAAAGCTATTTAAAATGCCTGTAGTGGTTCTGCAGGGCATGGACTGGACTTCATATAATGTCTCATTTCTAGTTGTTGATCGGACGCTCGCTTTCAGCCTGTAGCTTGGACAGGCACTGCAGTAAACTTTTGTTCACAAATGGGGTTTCTCTGTCACCATTAAGTCCGAATTTTAAACCGATTCTTGGACTGAGGGTTCCAATCCATCAGCTCGTTCAACTGTAGCGCCTGTCTCATCCCCAGCAGCTTTTCCAGAACTGCTGCCTTCGCCACGGAGCTCTGTGGTTTTCCCACGTCAATCCTCGGCTTCTTCAGCATTGTCACTTTGCTAACAGACACATGGAGCTGTGAACAGGCTGGCAAGCCTGTTCCACGTCTTTTCTAGTGCTGTTTGGAATCAGTTTGTCGAACGCTTCTTTGAAGGCATTTGCGCCTCTGGGGTTATGATTTCCATCTTCTTTCGATTTGATGGATCTGTGATGCTGAGTATAGGAGGTCTTCTAAATCTGATTGTTGCATTTTTGTTTGTTTGTTTTTTAAGTAAAACCAAGACCGAATAGAAAAAGGAAATAGCCTTTGGTAGTCTTGACATCAACTTGAGCTTCATTCATTGTCTGCCATTTTTGTTCATGGAGCACGTTTTTGTTATGGGTAAGATCATGCCAGTTTTTGTCCTGAACATCCTTGGTGATTAGCTTGAATTTTGTAAATGCAACTTCATTATTCTGCAGGTCAGCTAGGATCATTTCAAAAACAGGACCCTTGAGACGATCAGATGAGACTTCAGTTTTTCAAATTCCCGTGACTAGTGTTTTCCAACATTTTGTATATTGAGCATAGCTGGTGCTTTCACATCATACCAGTCTTTCTTAGAAAATGGATCAGACACTTTCTTCTTGGCTCGCTTTTTGCTACTTCTCCTAAGGCGCTCATTCTTGCTGACCACTGTGATGCTGCTCACAGAGCCAAAAGGGCAGAAGTGCAACTCACCAACTTCTTTTAACTCCTGGTAGTTTTCAGCCCTGGGCACATGCAGGCGCCCAAGTTCTGATGTGATGGACAAGTGGTGTGTTTATGGTTATAGTGAAACTACTGATTTCCAGGAAAGCAACGTCTATGTGAGAATTCAGCATGATTTGGGGTAAAAGTGAATTCTGTCAACTAAGGGGCAAAAAGATCTGAGAAAAGGAAATGTTAAAAGAAAACATTGCACGTTAAATTTGTAAATTGAATTACGAGTGACATCTGATGTACGTGAGTGATGAGAAGTGAAATGCAACCCTGCGGGTTCAGAAGCCCAGAGAAACTAAAGCTGTCGTTAGAGAGCAGATTATGTCATGGTTTAGAAAAAATTTGCACTTAATTTCTCAGGCATGAGGAGAGTTGAATAAGAACAGAATTCAAGGACACTGGCTGGAGAAATCTGAAAATGTATACAGTTATTTACATTTACATTCACTGTAGTATGAGTGTGGCACCCTGACCGGTGCGGCTCAGTTGATTGGGCATCGTTCTGCCAAGCCAAAGGTCACCGGTTGGATTCCCGGTCAGGGCGCGTGCCTGGGTTGCAGGCCTGGTCCCTTGTTGGGGCGTGTGCCGATCACATCGATGTTTCTTTCCCTCTCTTCCTCCCTTCCTCTCTCTCTAAAAATAAGTAAATAAAATCCTAAAAAAAAAGTAAAAGTGGCTATAAACTTGTTTGTGCTCTGCCGTTGGGGTGGGGAAAGGCAGGGAAGACTGTCCAAAACTGCCCTGAGTTTCCCGAAGACACGAGAAGGCTCTGAATAAGGAATGAAGGGTGAAACTTTTTGAAAAATGGACTTTGTTTTAGGGAAAATAACAAGTTCTCTCAAATGTCAGAAGGTATTCACTGTTTTTAAGAAAGACCCCTAATATTTATTTAAGGAATTAAGACTTAAAAAGAAAAAGAGTGGTTAGCATACCCATTCTATTGAAAGGGACCTTTATTCCCTTTAACAAAGCACCTCCTCCCTCCCCCAGAATGAATCTGAAACTTGGGAATTATAATGACATGACAGATTTTTCACATGCAGACCCTTTCCTTTTGCCCTTCTACCCTGGCAGATTTCTTTTGAATGTGCCTGTTTTGGGCAAAATGATTTTAATATCCTAAGGAAGAGGGCAACGTGGACCGCGTAAGGATTGTGGAGTGGGAGACCGCCGGAAGCAGGGCCTCATGGACTTGTCTGATGCGAGTTCCTGACCTTCCAAGAGAATGCAGAAACAGGAACAACAAAGCAAAACACTACTGTCTGTTAGGGTAGCAGTTTTCTGGATCTTCCACTCAACTGCCTTACTTCATTAAAATGGTTTTTAAAGAGCTTCTTAAAATACTTCTTTTAAGTATTATTTTATTGGGATGGTAGGGCTTGTCCTTAACTTTGGAATTTCTGTACATGTTTGCTTTCTCTAGAGCAGAAAACAAAAGAAAAAAAGATGACATGCCTGGAAATGACTTCATGTGGTTATTTTATGTCCTAAAAATCTAGGAAGTGCCTAACTGAAACTGAGTGAGGGATCTCCTTGTAGTAAAAGATAATTTAGCAGAAGTTGGATTCGTCAGAGATCTCCCTTTTTCTGTATTCTCCAGTTGAAGTTCAGTTTTTACTGTCTTAGTTAACAAAAATTAAAGACAGGAAACAGTGAACAAGCCTCGTGGTCTGAAGAGGTTGGTTTATCTAGGCAGCTTCAGCATGTCCACTTGTCCTGGGAGGTCATGGTTCCAGGGGAAGTTGCGTCCTTGGCCAGAAAAATCCCTTCAGAAGGATTCCCCCTTTCCAGTTTCCCCCCTGGGTTTGTTCACCCCAAACAGCTGTGAATTTGGGTTTGCAAAAAGGAAGTCAAGGCTATTTCTGCCTTAGTATTCAGTAGGGAAAGTAAATTACTGGGTTTTGTAGTCCAGAGACACCAAGGAAGTCCCAAAAGTAGATAGTGGAGAGTCTGTTCTTGGAAACGTGGGCCAGACCTTGGTTTTTCTGGGGAGCCCTCAGAAGATATTCCTCACACTGATTTCCAAAAGATTACTGGGAGATTTTCTGTGGTATAGAAAATTATATCATTATATTCATAGAACATCTTCAAATAACTTTGGTGTGGTTAGAGTTAATGGTAGTAATACTAGAAATTATATGGTACGGCTCAATATTTATCCTTTCTCAGTAATTTGTAGATCAAGTTTGTTTAGTTTACAAATCAGAAAAGTTTTTAAAACAAGAGTCAGTGTCTGCATTACTTGTGACGTTATCACCACTATTAAAACGGTGGCGATGACGCAGGAAGCAGGACTGCCCCCCTTGCTTGCTTGGTTACGTAGCATAGCTGCTGTGGGTCAGGTTTTATCCCGACTCTGCCTTGTGACTTAGGCAAGTTCTAGAGCCGCTCTGAGCATCTGTGTCTTCATTTGTGCTGGGTCCGGGACAGCACACACCTGAAGCAGTATCATAGGAGCTAAAAGGTGTATGACACAAAATGTCTGGTTTGGTAAACCTCGGCTGCCAAAATCGTCTGATGGCAGCCCAATGCCTGTTACTTTTGATGGTTCCGGAACGATAATCCTGTTTGTTAAGGACATTTTTATTTTTATTTTTTGAGATTATATTTATTTATTTTTAGAGAGAGGGGAAGGGAGGGAGAAAGAGAAGGAGAGAAACATCAATGTGTGGTTGCCTCTTGCATGCCCCTACTGGGGGACCTGGCCCACAACCCAGGCGTGTCCCTGACTGGGAATCGAACCAGTGACCCTTTGGTTTATAGGCCAGAGCTCAGTCCACTGAACCACACCAGCCAGGGCTTAAGGACATATTTTTTTATTGATGTGGCCATTTTTCAGTTTATAATAATTGATAGCACGGGCTCCCAACCTTTTCAGATATGAGTTTCTAAAAGTGTACCTAACAATGGTAATGGTGGCAAAGTTACAAACTGGTACAGGTCAACAATTTCTTGTCCAAAACTTTGGGGTTTGGAATCCAGAATCTTTGGTGGAGGGTACTCTTGAGCCCCTAGTGGGATCTGGAGCAACACTCTGAAACGTATTTCTGCAGTGAAATCTGTAAATATTCACAGTAAATGGGGTGAAAATGAAGCAGCTCCATACCCACTTAAATCAGGTTTTGTGCCTAAATGAGTTTGCCACTAACTTTTGAAAATACTTTTCGAATTTCGGAGTTGTAGATAAAGGAATACGGATCTCTACCTTTATTATAGAAAAATTGCTAGACACATAAAAGCACAAAGAAGAAAATAAAATCATCTATAATTCCACCACCTAAAGAAATTACTGTTGTAATTTTGAGGTACATACTTTGATCTTTTTTAATGCAAACTTTAAAAAACCAAAAATGACATTATTCTGTAATGAATACTTTGTCTCATACTTTGTCTCAAATTTTTACTTAGTATGTCGTGAATATTTTCCTATTATTTCTTATTTTCCTTAACCTCATTGTAAATGGGTAAGTGGTATCCCATGGTGCGTATGAACTGATTTATTTAATCCCTTCCATGCCATTAGACATGAGTTTGTTTTAATTTTTTTGTATTGGAGCAGCACTGTGATACACATCCTTATAGATCAGTTTTTGTGCATACTCATGCTTGTAACGTTTCATGGCTCAGTAGGAGAGTAGATGTAATTTGAGCATTCACCCATGTGAATCAACATATGTGCAGCTGAACGCGAGGTCTCATGATAACCCTAAGGCCCTTTGCATCTCTTGGGCCCTTTGGTTGGAGAGTAATGTCCTGATCTACGGCTGCCAAATGCTACTTATATTTAGAAAGTTAGCTTTGTACAGACCCAGGATTTGTAATGGTCTGGTTGAGGCCTCTTGGGTCCCTCTTCAGAGGCAAATGTTGAAAAGAGGGCCATTAATCATACAAATGTGTGGAGCAATATGCTTGCTCCAAGTGCAGGGGAGACAAAACCAGTTTCTTTTGTAGTTCCAGTTTCATTGTGGGAAATTTCAAACATACAGAAGTCGAGACAATAAAATAATGTGTCCTCAGCTACCCTGTACACCCATAAAACGGTTACTGGCTTATGGCCAATTCCGTTTCTTTTTATCCCCCCCCCCTCACCTCGGCTGTTTTGAAGACAATTCTGTATGTCATGTTATTTATGTATGTGTCTTTGAAAGATAAGGACGCTGTAAAAAATATTCATCATACCATTATCACTGCTAAAAATAGCCATTCTTTAAAATTAGCAAATGTTTAGTCAGGGATCGTGTTTTCCATATTGTCTACAATATTTTATATTTTATAGTTTGTTCAAATCTGTCCAAACAAGGCCCACACGTTGCATTTGTCTGACACATCTCTTAGGTCTCTTTACATCTGCGGCTTTCATCTCTGTCTTTCTTTCTCCTTAGTTTTTTTTTTTAGTCTTCACCTGAGGACATTTTTCTGTTGGTTATAGACCACAGGTGGCAAACACAAGGCCCAGGGCCCAATCCGGCCCTCCACCTTGTTTTGTCCGCCCAGCACCTTGTTTCTACCCGGTGGCAGCGCGGAGCTCTGGCTTCACTGTTAAGGAGTAGTTACATTTACACAGTCCTAAAGTTACATTCGGCCCTTTGAAGGCAACTGCAGGGCTGATGTGCCCCCCCCCCCCCCCCCGCCCGGAAAGTGAGTTTGATACCCCAGTTCTAGAGAGAGAGGAAGGTGGGGGGAGCAGGGGAGGGAGGAAGGGGGGTGGGGGGGGGAGAGAGAGAGAGAGAGAAAGAGAAAGAAACACATTGATTAGTTGCCCTCCTATATGCACTTCAACCCGGATTGAACCTGCAACCTGGGTATGTGCTCTGACCAAGGATTGAACCCGCGACCTTTTGGTGTATGAGACAATGTTCCAACCAGCTGAGCCACACCAGCCAGGGCTCTTTCAGTTTGTGTGTTGAAGAAAAAAGGTCATTTGCCCCATTTCCCACAAGTCTGGGTTTTGCTGATTGTGTCTCTGAGGTATCCTTTAACATGTCCATCTGTCCCCTGTATTTCCTGTAAGCTGGAAGTCAGATCTAGACACTTCGGCTGACTCAGGTTCAGGTTTTTTGGCTGGATTTCTTCCTTCATATCAATCTTTTTTGTGATGTTGGTGACCATTGACGATCACTGCCTAGATCCATGCTTTAACAAAATGGTGTTATTTTGACTTCTATTTTACCTTCTTTCCTTGTTAACTGGAATACTTTTTAGAAAGAAATTGTAGAGAAACCTCCTGTTACGAATGAACTGGTTACCCTAGGTACAGTTTGTGCAGGGAAGATGAATTAAATGCCTGATTCTTTTCTCTTATTTACCAGTATTCAGATCAAACAGTCTTCAGATATATCTAGTGAGTTTTTTGGTAAATAATATTATGAACTCATATTTATTTAAATATATTTGTTTCAATAATAACCTTTTAAAAATGTTCTTCAGGACATTTATGCTTTGTCCATTTTCCTTTACCATGAACAGGAGTTAGTTTGATTTGTAAGGAAGCGATGTTGTTTGTGTTTGTGGATTTTAACTGCGTGACACTCCCACTCGGAGTCCCAGGTTCACGTGGGTTCACCGCATTCGCACATCAAGTGCTCTAACCTTCAGGGAGCAGAGAGGTCCAGTTCTCTCTCTCTCCCTCCCTTTTTTAAGTTTCCTGCTGGCCATAGGTAAAGGGACTTGAGTAACCAAATTTCTGTAGGTTCTAATTATGGAAAACCTATTTAATTTTACTTTACTATTTGTATTTTTATTTTGTAGCAGACCCACTTGAAATGATGTTTTCCCACCAGCTTTATGGGGCAGCTCTGTATAAGAATCTGGATATGTCAGAGTTGTTACTTGGATTATTCAGTCTCATTCGTTACTCTGAGTGTGTTTCATGGTGGGACGCCGTTTACAAACATTGAAGAGTCCGTTGAGTTGTCCTTTATTAACCCTTTTGGTACGAGCGCTCTTTCCGCCGCGACACTCCCGCTGTATGAGGTGCCGCACCGAAAACACGCACATAGCACATGGTCAGTCCTCCTTTGTGTGAAGACTTTCCTAACCTTATATAAGATCTATGCTTAATAAAACAATGCTTTTTTCCAAGTGTTGTTTGTAACTTTAATATTAAGAGATAGTTATATAAAATTCTATCAATTATATAAGTTATATAATTTAAATTATATAAAATTTATAAAAATTATATACAGATTATATGATTATATACAAGATTATATACAAAACTATATACACATATGATCCTCATCTAATACGCTGGTAAAACAGAATAGAATTTTACCAACTGTAGATGTCATTTGCACGCACGGATTGCCACTTGGATGCTGGATATATCCGGCGCTCGTCCACACAGGTCATCAGGTGGGCGCCAGATCTATCCGGCACCCATACCGAAAGGGTTAAGTGTACTGAGCACATTCTTCTGTCTCTTTCTTGTTGATTTTCGATGTATTGCATTTAGAGCTCCCACTCACAACTCTGATTTTGACTTTCTGTTTGGACACCTGTGCATTTTCTTTCCTCGGCTTGGAGCTCAGCTACATATGAAAGCATTTGGGGGGGAGGAAATATTTTATCCCTGTTTTCCATGTTTTTAGTGGGGGTAGGAAATGGGTCTGGGGGCTCCTGCCGTGGCTTGCCACCCACATGCTACATCTAGAGTCAGTTTAAATGTGGTAAGAGCAGCGCACAGACCACTCATTTGTCCCTTTTCGACAGTCATTGGGGCAGTCAGGGTCCTGTCAAGTCCTCTATAAGGCATCAGTGGCCTCCAACTCTATCACAAGAAATACACTGAACTTCATTTATTTATTTTTCTCTTTAAAAAAATTTTAATACCAGTTTTATTCATAATAACCCCAAATGAGAAGCAGCCTAAAAATCTGTCAACGGGATAATGTACACTATATAAACAACGTCAATAATATAAAGTATACATATTATATATGCCTTCAGAAGTCTCTCAATCCTTTTTTTTTTTTAACTTGAACTTCATTTATTGAGAAAGGAAAGTGTATCTTAAAATGCTTCACCTTCATAGTGCCAAGGAGTTAGGAACACTGGTGAGTCACATGGAACATGATTCTTGCATGTGGCTCTGCTTGCCTGTGATGAGGCCCATCCTTTGTCATGGCTGTACACCACACTCACCCCTTCCAGTGGTGACTAGAAGCACTGTGATGCATGCAGGTCTTCTGCGGTGATTGGAAAAGGGGCTCCTGACATGCGCCCCACTGACGAGAGTACGAGCAGCCAGCATTTATGGAGCTTTAACTGATGCTGGGTCAGTAGCATTAATTTTTGCGTTTCAGAGGCACGGTTAAGTGCTTGTCTGTACTAGGATTAAGAAAATAATTTTTATGATCATCCATCCTTTGTGCATTTTGTGACTTTCAGCTTTGCATGTGTATAGATTTCCTAATTACATTTTTCAGTTACAGTGAAAGCTTAAAATCTCATGGGGATTATAAATTTTTAAAGGAAAGTTTTATTTAAAAAATTGAAAACTCTCAGCAGGGAGGGGGCTATAAGGGGGATAAATGGCAGTGGACAAATATGATAAAAAAATAAATTTAAAAAATTGGAGAGACTACTCTTACCTGTGAAAAGGTAGAAAAATGGCACTGTTACCTGAGGTACCAGGTATCTAGAAACCACAGGCTAGTTTGGAGGTGGTGCTCGATTTAACCTTAGAAAAGTCCTTCTTAAAGGGGATTTCTACCCATACCACAGCCCTTGACTTTGTTTTCCTGTCACCTGAGTAAGCATCCACTGTGATTTTCTTTACAGTCCCTTAAAACCAATCCATTTCTCAAGTTATTTTTCCTTTTAAATATGGTCGAGACCTACTTATAAGAAGTGCGATGACCAGAAAAGCTTATAAAGCAGATCAATTCAGGGCTGTTTATCTGAATTACTGGAAGACTCTTAGACTTTCTGGGGTTTGTTTTTGGGTCTTTAGCACTTTGCTGGGCTTGGAGAGGAGCTTTGTTCGTAACTGTTGGTGTCACGTTCCCCAGCCTTCCTCTGATCTGGCCTGATGAAGTGGGTGCACCGACTCTTGTCCCAGTTGGACCCAGCTGCCTGATTCTTGCTTCTTTAGGTTGTCCCACAGCCTTGATACAAGTCAAGGCCAAGCCCCGCCCATATTGCAGTATTTGAGGTACTCAGCCCACAAGTTAATTCACAACACCTCCACAGACTGTCTTGTAGGTGGGTATGAACATGTGTATTTGGGAGGGAGGGTGGTTTCACTTCAGGGGCACCTAATACCTTGCTCCTTCTGTGCCAAGAACTTTACATCTATATTTCCTCAGTTTACCTTTACAGCTTGCCTGCTGGATAATTATCATTACTCCCATTGTACAGATGAAGATGTGAAGGTTTAGGGAGAGGTTGAAGTGACTTGCTCAGGGCCACACAGAGGGACGCTGAGAGAGGAATCTCTCTGACTCCGAAACTGTTGCTGGTACAGCACTACGTTTGACTGCCTGGAGAACGTGGTCTCTTGGATGAGATTCAGACCATCATTCATTATATGTTTAGGTAATAGTTTACCAGAAGGATTAATTAGGGGGTTATTTTAATTCAAAGGTAGTTTTTATAACACTGCCGTACACAACTCTAAGCACTTTACAAATATTAACTCATTTTGGCCTCATAACAACTCTTTGGGAATGGCACTAGTATTACTACCATTTTACCAATGAGGAAACTGAGGCACAGACAGGTCAAGTAGCTTGCCCAAAGTTTTGTTTTGAACTTAGGCAGACTGGTAGTTTTGTTTTTGTTTTTTAAAATTATTAGACAGGGGAAGGGAAGGAGAAAGAGAGGGAGAGAAATGTCAATGTGTGGTTGCCTGCTGCACATTCCCCACTGGGGACCTGGCCCGCAACCCAGACATGTGCCCTGCCTGGGAATTGAACCTTTAATTCACAGGCCAGCGCTCAGTCCACTGAGCCACACCAGCCAGGGCTATTCCTAGTTTTTATGCAGCTGGGGATTCTTCCTTTCATCCAAGAATGTAACACAAAATCCCTCTGGCACACTTTGACTACATAAAGTGCAAAGCTTATTTTTTTTTAAAATCAATGGAAATTTCCCTGGACTACAGGAAAGTTAGTTGAGGGGAATGTCTTTAAACTCATGCCAAGTATTATGTTAGGTCAGAGGATACAGAGGAATGCCATGCAGCACATAAAGAAGAGAAGCACCCCTTTGTGTTTTTTTCCAAACTTTCTAGAAAATTCTCTTCTTCCTCTTAAGCAGGTTAATGTGGTCATGAGTTTCATCTGAGAAAATTCAGGCCCTCTTCCCCAAGTTCAAAGTGATAAAGATTTGTTTTGGACACATGACTGCCAGATGTACTACCAAGGCCAAAATGTGTGCAAGGGAAGTAAATCTAAACAGTTGGCAGGAAACCAGAGGTATGTGTATTTGACGTTATTTCTAACAGTTGCTACCAACTCTGCTTTTTTACAGTTCTCTTCCCTTCTCCTTCGTTAGTGGTTTAAATCAAATCTTACATTCCCGAACAACGATCAGTCTGTCCATGAAATGATTTTCATAGAGTATTACCTGGCTGGTTCAAATGATGGCTGATACTAGCTTGAAGCCTGGGATTATAGGACAACAGGAAATGTCACTTTCCATAATCCTTGGTGCTTTAGTCCCTACAATCCAGTGATAGAGGTATTAGTGCCCATTTTACTGATGATATTCAAGGAGGTTAAGTGACTTGCCCACGACTGAAGGTTTTTTAAAGGCCATTTGCAAGGCCTTTAGAGGCCATATTACGGTGTATGGGGATGTGGCTCCAGAAAGACATCTGGGTCCTCAGATTGTAGAAATACAGGAGGAGATTGTGTTCTAGCTAAGTACTTCTGAGAACACCTGTGGGTCTTACATGCTTAGCAGTAATAGAATGGCTCTATTACTTTTTACCTACAAATGAAATTACTTCCGATGTTGAAATTGGCAGTGATTCCAGATTTGTTATTTTTAAATCTATTGCTATCTCCATAATGGTACATTTAAGGCCTAGCTGGAGAATAGTTCTCTGGCTTATCGCTGATCAACAGCCCTTTTGCTGTCGTTAGCAGACCCAGACCAGACTTTCAAGAGGTTTTCAAGTAAATGATCCGGGACTCACTGCTTCACTGTAAAGTTCAGCAGTTTTGTTTGTTTTTTAAGGAAAGAGTGCCTAAGAAATTATGATTCCTGTAGTTTTACCTATTATGTTTTGTTGACCAAAACAATAAAGCTGCCTTTTTTCACCCAGCACGATAGTCTCATTGTCTTCAGTTACTGTCCCTCCTGTTTACCTCTTCGATGTGTCCTCCTTGGTCAGGTACATCGTGCATTTACACAGAGAGCTGATGACAGTGGCAGACCCGGCTCACTTTAGCGTCTTCTCCTGCAGTTGCCAGATATTTACTATATTTATTTATATTCTTTTGAGTGAGTTTCACAGTCATTTAAAAATCTGTTTGCCGAGGGAAACAGTGTGTAACTGTGTACTTTAGGTTTTGTGTAGTGCGGCCAGTACTAGTGAAATGACCCAGTAGAAGCTAAACCCAAGATTGATTTTGTGGGGGGAGGTCCCGTTGTAATTATAAAACTCATTGCTTATAATGTCTGTTTTTCTTATCTTAATATTGGTACTTTACAGTCAGCTAATTACAGGGCTTAGTTGTCATTGTAGTAATCCAATTTGCCCTAAGCCTCTTCTCTAGAAGTCAAATCAGCATGTAGGAAAAAAACATTTTCTGGTGGATTGAGTCAAGCTGTGTGTTTGGATCAAAAGTCTGGGTTTTTTAAATATTGTGTCATAACTTAATAACCACCATTACTGCTGTGTTTATTCAAACACTTTCTGTTGCTAAAGGCATTTTCTGAGTTTTCTCCTGCTGATGAAACAACCAGGTCGTTGGAGTCATCACGTGATGAATCAGGCCAGCATCAGGTTTCCTCATTACCAGGTACTGACTGGGCTTGTGAAATTTTGACACCTGTAGGCTTCACCTATCGCTCTTTGTTCTTGTTTTGACTGTATTTACACCTGTGTTGACCTTTTTGTTTTTCATTGCCCACTTAGTATTTATACTGAGAATTTAGGGTTGGTCTATGGATTCATGTGGTCATCTGCGTTTGAGTGCAACAAAATCTAAATCCTGTCTCTCCCTCCTTCATTGATTTTTAGTTTAGCCTTTTATTTGATGTGAGGACACTTGGATGAAATCTCTAAGTTAAATAAAAGCCTGAACTTCTCCTTGTCATAGTTTTAGCTTGGCCTAGTTCTGTGGTCTGGAAAGAACATAAGTTTCTTAGTTTTATCCTCTAGTCTCTCTGTGTTTGAACTCTGGAGGGAAGAGGGCATGGGTTAGACAGAAATCAGTGTGAAGGAAAGAGCCTCCAGGAACCTGCCTCTGGGAAAGGGCGCTGGGAGCAGTCCCCTCAGGGGCATTCCTCCTGGTACACCTCAACCACCCTCTAGTTGTATGATCTTGGGAATGTTTCTACTTCTGACACCTGTTTCCCATCCATTAAAAGAGGCAGTGTGTGTAGCGTTTCCTGATAGGAATCCTAAGGAAGGTGCATTAGCATGTCTTAAAGGAGCTGTGGAGTCAGACTGGAAAGGAGCTTCTGCCTTCTTGCTCTGACTGAGCCAGGAACTGCACAAGGCCTTTTACACACCTTGCCCAGAAGGGTCCCACAGGAGAAGAGGAAGCCTGTCCCCTCATCTGGGTGAGGGTGTCAGTGAGCCCTTGCTCCCTCAGCCCTTGGAGCTTTCAGAAACAAACATGGATTAGTGCCTAATTGCTTTGTGTTAATTTAGGAATACAAAACTTGTCAGTTCCCTAAGAAACTGACTCGATTAGAGCAACGATAAATGGCCTTATCAATCCCTCAGAGAAATGGTTGCCTCCAGGACTGGGACAGGGAAATAAAAAAAAGGAATGTCAAAAGATACAGAAGCCAACCCTGAAAGAGCTCCCAGTGGCTAAAGCTGGAACAATTTGAACAACAAAATAAATAACGGTGGATTATTAACCAAAGAATGAAATAAATATCCTTGAGTTAACAACATAAGTGGGGGAGAAGAGATACCTCTTCCTTTCAGAAGAGTCCAGTTAACAAATCTAGAAGGAATGAGGGGAATAGAAAATGGCCATTAGCACTCCACAGTAGTGATAACCAAAGGCAAGATTACCCATGAAGGCCAAAATTAGTGGGTGAAAGTTTAAGGAGAAACAGAGTATTTGCCTTGAAGCATTTTCCCTAAAAAATTTATTAGTTATTGTGGTGGTTTCAACCCATGTCTACATATTCTTCAAAACTCTTCTCTCTAGGAGATGGAGTTTAATTCTCCTCCTCTTGAATGTGGGTTGGATTTAGAGGTTGGTTTGCAAATAATAGAATATGGAAAGGGAAAAGCAGTAACTTTACAGTGGAAGAACCTGGCAGGCACCACTTTAACCAAGTGGTCAAGGTGAACATCACCGTGGTAAGTTTCGTTGATATAACTCACCCTTGAAAGGACGTGTTGGGAAGAGCACTTCACCTCTTGTGTTCTTCGCCAAAGTCCATCACCTCAGTGCAATTGTGAGAAAACAGAGCAGCTCAAATTGGAAGTTTCCTACCAGGCCCCTGACTAGTAGGAAAGACAAGGAGTGACTGCGAAACTGTCACTGACTGGAGACTAAGGAGTTTCGGCTACTAAGTGTGCCGTGCAGTCGTGCAACAGAAAAAGGACATGAGTGTAAAACTCGGGGAAATCTGAATTAAGCCCGTGGTTTAGCTAATGGCAGTGTGCCGGTGTTAATTTCCTCCGTTTGGTCCATGTGCCATGGTAACGTGAGATGCTAACACGAGGGGATGCTGGGTGAGAGGAGCTCCGCATCACCTTTCAACTCTGTGGTAAGCCTGAAGTTACTCCAAAGAAGAGGTAAAAGACCTTCTCGGTTAGTGGCTCTGGAGTCAAGTTGTCTGGGTTCAAATCTTGCCTTTGCCACCTACCAATTGAGAGAGAATAGACAACTTCTTTAATTTCTTGGCCTCAGTTCCTTGATCTGTAAGAATAATAGCTCCCGTATAATAAGCTCGAGTGAAGATTAAATGAGTACAGTGAGTAAAGTACTTAAAACAATGGCTGGAACAAAGTAAAGCCAACCGATACTATTAATATTTGTACAGAGGAAGACCCAGTACCTTGTTAGATACTCAGCCATTTAGCCATAGATGTAAATAGTGCCAGAGGAGATTGGCAGAAAGGAAGATGGTAATGGGCTAGAGTGGTCTGGAGACCCCTCCCCCTGCCATATATGCCTGTAGGAATTGGGCCTTGAGTCGTGTCCTTGAAGAAAGCAAAAGATTTACATGCTGATAGGACACTGCTGTGGAGGAGGAAAGGGTACCGCTAGGGACTAAGGGGGAAAAGCTTCAGTGGGAAAGACCCACTGAGTGTGGAGCAGTGAGTAGAGCCTCCAGGGGCAGTGGAGGCTACCACTTGTGGAGTCAGTGGACGGGAGGCTGTGAGGTGGGTGAGTTCCAGCTTGGATGCTGGCTTGATTGAGTTGAGACTTTATCTCTTGGTGAGAGAGAGGCAGACACACACACACACATAGTTACACACACACACACACACACACAGAGACAGAGAGGGACAGAGATTACCACTTTAAAAACTGTTTTAGTCGCAATAGGATTGTGGTTGTACTTTGAGTACTTGTTTTGTTGATGGGAAAATGTGTTATGACAGTGACTATGAAGTTAGTTGTACTCTGAAATAAATGTGTTGTATTAAGTATGGTAGTTTCTCTGTGCCTTTGAAACACTGTAATATGCATATGAGACATTTATTCTGTCTACTGCCCATGCCTGGTGTACGAATGCATTTGCTGACCCTTTACAATAATACTGTGGCCCAAGGGCTGAGAGTCACTGCTGTCACATCACTGAAGTATAATTTACATACAGTGCATGCACGGATATTAAGTGCACAGAGCAATGTATTTTGCCTATGTATTGTTAAAGAACAAAATCCAGCTGAGTAACTTAAGACTTCCTTGGCTTAACTACGTGCTTCATGAATTGGAGCATCCCATCTAGTAACTAGAAGGGGACTCCAAGGGGTTGTACGAAATGGAAGTGGGTTTTTTGGGGTTTTTTTTTGACATTTAATATTATATTAGTTTCAGGTGTACAGCATTGGAAGGTTTTTATAGGCAGGAAGGACAAGAAAGTTAAAAGAATGGATTATTTTAGGCAAGGTCATTTTCCCTTTGGGAAAGGTAGGGGATCTTATCAGGCAGATTACCTGGAATTTCCTGGTCTCTAGTGCTGGCCAGGATATTCCAGACTGAGTGGTTTAAAATTCCACTCCTGGGTAAGAGACCTGTACGAAGAAAATTATAAGATGCTGAAGAAAGAAATTGAGGAAGAGACAAATAAGTGGAAGCATATACTGTGTTCGTGGATAGGAAGAATTAACATCATTAAAATGTCCATTCTACTCAAAGCAATCTATAGATTAAGCGCAATTCCTATCAAGATTCCAATGGTGTCATTTCACAGAACTAGAACAAATATTCCAAAAATGTCTATGGAACCACAGAAGGCCCCAGACAGCCACAGCAATCTTGAGAAAGGGAGAAAAAAGTTGGAGGAATCGTGCTACTTGCTATCAAATCACACTATAAGGCTGCAGTAATCAAAACACCATAGTACTGGCATAAAGAGGATCAGGGTATCAATGGAACAGAACAGAGAACCCAAAATAAACCCATGTTTTTATGGTAATTAATATTTGACAGAGGAGGCAGGAACATACAATGGGGTAAAGTTAGTCTATTCAATAAACGGTGTTGGGAAAATTGGATAGATAACATGCAAAAAAAAAAGAAACTAGACCACCTTCTTTTCTTACACCACAAACAAGAATAAACTCAAAATGGAGCAAAGACTTAAATGTTAGACTGGAAACCATAACAATCTTAGAAGACAACAGTAAAATCTGAGACATTTCTCGTAGTGATATTTTTTCTGATTAGCTCCTTGGGCAAGGGAAACAAAAGAAAAACTAAATGGGACTACAGCAAACTAAACAGTTTTTGCACAGCAAAACAAACCCATCAACAGAACGAAAAGACAGCCTACTGAATAGGGGAAGATATTCCATAATGATACATCCAATAACAGATTAATATCCAAAATTTATTAAAAAACTTGTACAACTCAATACCAAAAATGCAAACAAACCAATTAAAAAATAGTGGACTTGGAGTAGACGTTTCTCCAAAGAGGACATACAGATGGCCAACAGACATATGAAGAGATGCTCATTGTCACTGATCATCAGAGAAATGCAGGTTAGAACCACAGTGAGATACCACCTCACACCTGTCAGCATGGCTGTCATCAGTAAATCAACAAACAAGTGTTGGTGAGATGTGGAGAAAAGGGAACCCTCGTGCACTGTTGGTGGGAATGTAGACTGGTGCAGCCACTGTGGAAAACAGTATGGAGATTCCTCAAAAAATTAAAAATGGAACGGCCCAGAGATTCCACTTCTGAGTATTTATTTGAAGAAACCCAAAATTTGAAGAAACTAATTTGAAAGAATATATGCACTTCTGTGTTCATTGCAGCACTATTTACAATAGCCAAAAATGGGAGCAGCCCAAGTGTCCGTCAGTAGGTGAGCGGGTAAAAAAGTAATGGTACATATACAGTGGAACATTAGTCATAAAAAAGAATGCAGTCTTACCATTTGTGACAGCATGGATGGACCTAGAGCAGGGGTGTGAAACTCATTTTCACCGAGGGCTACAGCAGCCTCGTGGTTGCTTTCAAAGGGCCGAATATAATTTTAGGACTGTATAAATGTAACTACTCCTTAACTAGGGGCAAGGAGCTCGGTGCTGCCGCCGGGTAGAAGCAAGGTACCGGGCCTTGTGTTTGCCACCTGTGCCCCAGAGGGTATTATGCTCAGTGAAATGAGTCAGAGAAAGACAAACACCATATGATTTCACTTACATTTGGAATCTAACGACTAAACAACACAAAACAGAAACAGACTCGTAAACACAGAGAACAGACTGATGGTTGCCAGAGGCGAGTGGAGCTGGGAAGCTGGGGGGCAAAGGGGAAGAGACCAGAAGGGCACACTGGTAGCCACGACACAGTCCCAGGGGTGTGAGGCATGGCAGAGACCGGTAACGTTGTGTACCTGTGTGCAGTGCGAGGTGGGTACTTGAAATATTGGGGGACCACTTTGTGAAGTATACGGTTGTCTAACCACTATGCTGCTGTACACCTGAGACTAACACAAAATAGTGTTGACTGTGAACTATAATTGAAAAATAAATAAATAAATATTCTATTCCTGGGAGAGGCTGAAACTGCATGTAGCTTTAGGTAAGTGTGGCTTAGCAAAACTGACTCCATTTTGGGCTTGTTTCTTTTTAACAGTATACCTCTGTGTAGTCATCACCAAGATGAAGACATAGAACATTTTCAACACTCCAGAGGTTTTCTTGTGTCATCTCCCAGCCAAAAATGTCCCTCCTTGAGGTAACCACTATTCTGACCTCTGTCACCATAGATTTTTGTCTGGGAATATGTTTCTTTTTCTGCACCATACCCCCAGGTCCATGCTGTACATTGGGGTTGGTGCTCCAAACACTACACTAGACACATTCCCAGACTTAGATAAATTCTCTCATAAGACCTAGGCTTATTCAAAATAAATTCCATATCTCGCTGACTCTAGAGTCCCTTTTCCCATTGCACCATGCTGTGTGCCTTCAGCCGACATTACTGCAATCCTCGTCATCATGAATGATAAAGTCACCTTACAGGGTTTCCCCCGGTAGTTTGCATGGTGGTTAAAGAGCAGCAGTTAACACCAAACCCTCGTTTCTGTGCTTTTGACCTCTCTTGGAGAGGAGGGGGAGTTGTGCTGGCTTGAGAAGAAGGACAGTGGCAGTGTCTACACTTAATGAGTGTCGGACTCTGCTAGCCAGTGGAGCCTCCATCGCAGTCTTCTGATCGCTTGAGGGAGACAGATGAGTGCTGTGAAATGGGGGTGCTGGAGGTCACATGGGGCTCAAGGGGTAGGTGCTGGCTGGGGGCAGCCCCAGGGGTGAGGGAAATGCTCCCTCCAGAAGAAGTGGAGTGTGAGAGCAGTTGGAGCTGTACAGGCAAAGAAGGGGGGAGTGAGAGCTCCTCTAGCGGGAGAGAGAGGTGTGTGCAGAGACTGGTGTGTGGCGAGCGTGGCACCCTCAGAATACAGCTCATCGCCTGATGTGACGGGGGTGGCGGGGAGAGTGAGCTGGGCATCGGGCGGAGGCGAGACCACATGCCCATGTTAAGGAGCTGGATTTAAAAAATACAGTGGATTTGCAGTTTTGGAAGATCGCCTCAGGTTTGGGGAAAGGGGTCAGGGGGCTTGCGATTGACTAGGGTGCAAAATGATGAGGGCCAGGGCCAGTGGGTGTGGAGCAGAGGCCAGACTGGACAGGTGTTCGGGAGGTGGTGTGGACGGGACTGGCGGTGGTGGCTGACGCAGTTCAGAGGTTGGTCTGTCCTAGGACTAAACAGGATTTACATTGGATTTTGCAATGTAAAGTGAGAGAGTGGGTTTTTGTAAGTCTTAACTGAAATGAGATACTTTCCCCCTCTTTAGCAGAAGGGCAGTGTTTGCTTTTGAACAGCCTCATCACTCACTCTGATGTGCATAGCAGTTTGTAGTTGAAGGCCTAGAGTTGTATGGTAAGTTTTTTTTAATCGGGCAAGTAAGTCTGTCTTTGGTTTGTCTTAATCTTCTCTTGTTTATTGGGGTGAAAAGTAAGGCTCCAAGTGGGCAGCCCTGTAGAGAACACTGAACCTTCCGACCCGACCGAGAGGAACTAGTGATAACGGAGAGCAGACAAGACAGGCCTCTCACTCCCTTCAGGCTTTCTAGTCACTGTATTTGTGCACTGAGGTGTGTGCGGAAAGCCAAACCAGTACTTGCTGCCCAACGGTGTATGGATTTGATTCTGAGTGTTCTATGAAGTTTAAAGCTAACCCTGTCTTTGCTGTGACCTCTGGTCTGCGGCTGGAATAAGCTCTGTCTGTCTGCACAGGACAGCAGCGAGGCGGGTCCTTGAAGCTGCAGGGCTATTATCTAGGTGCCCAGGACTTCCTCACATCCTTGGTCCTGAGCTATGAGACTGTCCTCAGGAAGCTCAAGGATCATTTGCATAGGACTGGAAACTTCTGGAAAAGGCAAAACAAGCTCTGGAGCTTTGTGATTGGCTATGTCTGGAGTCTTAACCCTGAGTGGTCATTAAGTAATCCGGACCGCACCCTTTATGCTGAGAGGAAGCTTTTCTCTCCTGTCAGCCAAAATTCATTTATCTGCCTACCCCAACTCCAAATTTCCTGTTACTTTTGCCGTTCCAGTTTTCAGGCTGTGCCCAGGAAGTGTTAATGCTTTTACAGCGCAAGTTCTAGGACACCCAGGGATGTTCCTTTGAGCTTTAGGTTCTGAGGAACAAGCGTGCTAGGTGAGCAGCAGTTTATGAAAGCTGAGCATGTGTGACCTCAGTGCAGTGTTGTGATGAAATCAGACATTCTTAGGCTAATCTGACACCTTTGATGATGTGCGTGGTCATTAGTGTGCTGCATGGTAATTAGGTAAGCAATTCACATAAGTGACTATAATTAGTATTAATTTCTACATGGTCAAATCAGGTTTTCCCAGTTTCATGTTTACTAATTTCTTCGTTCTCCAGCATGTGTGGTTCGCATCGGTGTCAGCACCTCCCATTGGTCCCCTGCGTGGTCTGAGTGTCGTCACCGGCACACTCTGTGCCGTGTGTTAAAACAGCAGTCTAGGCTCTATGCTGTAGGCCCCTCGGAGAGAGGGTGGCCAGCCTGACTCTCTCTCCCCACCCTGCTTCAACCCCGGAGCAGCTTCCGGGGCCTTCTCTGGTCCCAGGTATTCTGGGGGTCTGGGGCCTTCAGGAAGGCGAGGCTCTAGACCTCGAGACTGGGTGGCCCACCCAGGTCTGGGAGAGCACAGTGTTGGGCTAAGAGGCCTCTTCACCTCTGAGAAGGAGTTGGCAGCATATTTGATTGAAGAGTAGAGACTGAAATAACTGAACTTCTCTTACCTAGCAAATAGTAAGGGTTTAATAGCCATTTATTTATAGATCTTTCTTACTCCACGGCAAAATTGATTTTAGGTTAGGAAGAGGGCTAGTGCACTAGAAAGAATAGTTTGATATCGTGGGTAGAGGACCATGGAAAAGAAACTATACGTTTTGGATGGATTGAGAAACAGAATTGGTTTTGAGTGACATGTGTGACCTGCTCTTTGTCTCCATGTGACAGGCAGTGACTCTTTGTGGTGAGATGCAAAACCTTTTATTGTGGTCCTGCTGGCTGAGTGTGTATGGCTTGTTTCTGTTGTGGTTAACCTGACCCAGCATTTGGTTCCCTTAACGGTGGGTTTTCTTTCCTGTGTTGGATGAATGCTATCAGCTTCTACAGAGGTGAATGTTCTTTTTTTCCCAAATATTTACTGAGTTTCTGCTCTGTGCTAGGGACCAGGTACAGAAAGATGATCAAATATCTCAACTTCAAATGACACCTTTTGCATCTATCTCTGTACACACATTTGGCATCAGCACCCCTGTAAAATGGAGCAAGGCTGTTCAGGTGCCACAGAACAAATAAGTAGTCCCAGGGGGGCGAGCTGACTTGTTCAAGGTGCCACATGATGGTAGTAGCTGAGCCAAAGCCTTGGTCTCTTGGTCCTTGACTGTTCACTAGTGAAGAAAGACTAAGTAACATTGTCTTTGAGTCTAAAACTAATCGATCAGGAAGCATGGCATCTGCCTAGAGCACTTTTTGTAGAGGTCATACAGATGATTCTTAGACTGTGTCAATTTATGAAAATATAATTAAAAACATCAAAATTTCCCCTGTCTGGGTGACTCGGTTGGAGCATTGTCCTGTACACCCAAAGGTTGTGAGTTCAATCCCTCATCAGGGCATATACCTAGGTTGCAGGTTCAGACCCTGGTAACTGATTAATGTTTCTCTCTCTCCCTCTCCCTCTCTCCCTCTCTCTCTCTTCCCCCTCCCTCTCCCCCCCTTTAAAATCAATAAACATCCTGACAAAAAAATCAAAATTTAAACATAATTAATTAATGACTGATAGTTTGCTCAACAGAAATATTCACCACTTGTCACTGCAATGAGTCCCCTAATGAGCTGAGATTGATTTACTCATCACTATTTGATTTGTACAGTGTTTTCAGGAAGATACTATTCATTGTAATTTCTAATTGGCTTGGCAGGTAGTAGGATTTTTCTGAGATTGGGGAGGAAACAGTTCTGAAAATTCTGTTCACCAATATTGAGTTGGCCAGGATGGGAAGAACAGGTAAGGTAATGTGCCAGCCCATTACCTTGTGCAGCTAGAAATCCTCCACACCCAGTAGACATTTTAGGTTTATTCTTTGAAAAAGGCCTTTGTGCTCCCTATGTTTCTGACTCTTTTTAGTTTCTGAGACACTAGAAGGAATATTTCCCTGCAGGTGAAATGAGAAGAGCATTAGAACATTGCACCACGGAGCCCAGGACAGTGCTTACTGAACACAGGCCCTTGGGAGGCGCTGAGTGTGGGAGCTGGGTGGGTTGTGGAGCTGTTTTTCCTGCTGATCTCCCTGAGGGCCCTGGAGGCAGCAGTGACAGCGCAGAGGGAACCTGGTGTGTGCGGTTGCAGAGAGTGGGCTCGAGGCCTTGCTGCGCTGACGTGGTTCGTTGTATGATCTCAGGCAAATTGCTTAATGTGTCTTATTTTTTTCAGCTGTAAAATGGGGTGATATTTTACTCTAAAAGGGAATTTTGGGGTATCACGCATGTAGAAGGTTCTTCTGTTTATAGTGGGACGTATTAGCTATCTCTTTATATACATTCTGGGATCATTTGAAGTGGGTGTCACCCAGCAGACTGTACATTCCATGAGGCCCAAGGCCACGTGGCTCTGTTTTGCTCACATGTCTCCCTGTCCCTGTGGCAGTGCCTGGAGCAGGGATGTTCAGCCTATTGGCATCTCTGGGCCACACTGGAAGAAGAGTTGTCTTGGGCCACACGTTAAATACATAAACACTAACAAAAACTGTTGGGCAAAAAAAAGTTCCACGAATAATTTTTGTGATATCTGCTGCCACAGATACAAAAAAGTCCTCACATAGTAACCCTAATTATGCAGTGGCCCTTTTGATAATCTTTTAAAATCGTCCAGCAGGTCCCAAGTTTGTGATCACTAATATAGATAATGTAGACTTCCAGCCAAGATGGAGGCATAGGTAGACACACTGTGCCTCCTCGCACAATTAAAAGAAGGACAACAACAAATTTAAAAACAAAAAACAACCAGAACTGACAGAAAATCGAACTGTATGGAAGTCCAACAATCAAGGAGTTGAAGAAACATTCATCCAGACCTGTAGGAGGGGCAGAGATGGGCAGCCGGGTAGAGAGGACTCAAGGCTGGAGGACCGGGACAGGCAAGGCAGCAGCTGGCAGACAGGGCGGTTCCACATTCATGTGCAGATAAACGGGAAGGAACAACTGGGGAGTGAGACAGACCACGCAACCCAGGGTTCCAGTGCAGGGAAATAAAGCCTCAAAGCCTCTGACTGAAAACACCTGTGGGGTTTGAGGCAGTAGGAGAAACTCCCAGCCTCACAGGAGAGTTCACTAGAGAGACCCACGGGGTCCTAGAATGTACACAAACTACCCACCCGGGAATCAGCACCAGAAGGGCCCAATTTGCTTGTGGGTAGTGGGAGAAGTGACTGAAAGCTGACAGAGGCCTGACCAAGTGGTATTGTTCCCTCTCATACACCTCCCCCACATACAGTGTCACAACGCAACTATGTGGGTTGCCCTGCCCTGGTGAACCACCTAAGGTTCTGCCCCTTACTACGTAACAGGCATGCCAAGACAAAAAAAAAAAAAAAGGCCCCAATGAAAGAACAGATCAAAACTCCAGAAAAAATACAACTAAGTGATGAAGAGATAGCCAACCTGTCAGATGCACAGTTCAAAACACTGGTAAACAGGATGCTCACACAATTGGTTGAGTATGGTTGCAAAATAGAGGAAAAAGTGAAGGCTATGAAAAGTGAAATAAAGGGAAATATATAGGGAACCAACAGTGATGGGAAGGAAACCGGGACTCAAATTAATGGTGTGGACTAGAAGTAAGAAATAAACATTCAACCAGAACAGAATGAAGAAACAAGAATTCAAAAAAATAAGGAGAGGCTTAGGAACCTCCAGGACAGCTTTAAACGTTCCAACATCTGAATCATAGGGGTGCCAGAAGGAAGAGCAAGAAATTGAAAACGTATTTAAAAAAATAATGGAGAACTTCCCCAATCTGGCAAAGGAAGTAGACTTCTAGGAAATCCAGGAAGCTCAGAGAGTCCCAAACAAACTGAACCCAAGGAAGCACACACCAAGGCACATCAGAATGACATCACCCAAGATGAAAGAGGAGAGAATCTTAAAAGCAGCAAGAGAAAAGGAGACACTTACCTACCAAGGAGTTCCCATAAGGCTATCAGCTGATTTCTCAAAAGAAACCTTACAGGTAAGAAGGAGCTGGAAAGAAGTATTCCAAGTCATGAAAGGCAAGGACCTACATTCAAGATTACTCTATCCAGCAAAGCTATCATGTAGAATGGAAGGACAAATAAAGTGCTTCCCAGATAAGGTCAAGTTAAAAAGGTCAGGTTCATCATCACCAAGCCCTTATTATATGAAATGTTAAAGGGACTTATCTAAGAAAAAGAAGATCAAAACTATGAACAGTAAAATGACAACTAACTCACAACTATCAACAACTGAATCTATAGTAAAAAAAGACATCAAAAACAAACTAAACAAACAACTAGAACAGGAACAGAATCACAGAAATGGAGATCACATGGAGGGTTATCAGCAGGGAGGGTGGAGAATGAGAGAAAAGTTACAGGGAATAAGAAGCATAAATAGTAGGTACAAAATAAACAGGGTGGAGTTAAGAATAGACTAGGAAATGGAGAAGCCCAAGAACTTACACGTACAACCCATGGACATGAACTAAGGTTGTGGGGGGATGAGAGTGGGGGTGCAGGGCAGATGGGATACAGGGGGGGAAATGGGACAACTGTAATAGGATAATCAATAAAATATATTTAAAAAAAGAAAATGTACATATCTAAGTAATGTTTTAAGTAAATTTATGATTTTGGTAGGCCACAATCATAGCCACCTGGTGTGCGGGTTGGACACCCCTGGCATAGAGCTTAGTAGATACTCAGAGACTTAGTGAGTAGGTACAGTTTAGGTTTTTATATCCCCAGCATTTCCTTCCAGTGAGTTTCCTTCTCTTACTTTAGCTTGATAATGAAGTGGAAGGAAAGGCTGGCTGTGTGTTTGTTTTGAGGTGGGTTGGCACGTACTTGAGCCCTGATCTCTGAGCCCCTCTGTTTTGTTCAGGGTCCACTCCTAGTTAAGGTGGGCTTGTTCTCTTTGTGCCTGCCTTCTCAGAGGAAGTATTTGGTTCCAGCCTAGAGCTGTTTTCCTTGTAGCCAACCGAAAGCCTCCTGCTTCTTCTCTAAGAAAACACCAAATGGCTGCTGCTGCGGGAGGCGCTGGAGGCCTGGGGGCCCTGGATGGGAGGCTGGGAGGATTTAGTATGGGCATCTGGGCCTGAGGTCATGGAGCTGGGGGGGCAAGGCTAAGGACCAGGACCGGATTCCTGTCATCAGGCTGAGCCACCTGGTCAAGGACCTGAAGTTCAAGTCTCTGGAGTAGATTTATCTCTTCTCCCTGTCCCTCAAGGAATCTGAGATCATTGACTTTTTCTTGGGGGCATCCCTCAAGGACGAGGTTTTGAAGATTGTCCCAGACCCACTGGCCAGAGGACCCAGTTCAAGCCATTTGTCACCTTTGGGGACTATAATGGAAATGTTTGGGTGTTAAGTGCTCCAAGGAAGTAGTCACCGCCATTCATGGGGCCATCATCCTGGCCAATCTCTACATTGTCCCTGTGCAACAAGGCTACTGGGGGAACGACTTCGGCAAGCCCCACACGGCCCCTTGCAAGGTGACTGGGCACTGTGGCTCTGTGCTGGTGCACCTCATCTCCGCCCCCAGGGGCGCCGGTATCGTCTCAGCCCCTGTGCCCGGGAACCTGCTGGTGGCTGGCATCGACGACTGCTACACTTCAGCTGGGGCTGCACTGCCACCCTGGGCAACTCTGCCCGGGCCACCTTCATTGCCATCTCTAAGACCTGCAGCTGTCTCACCCTCGACCGCTGGAAAGAACCGTGTTCTCCAGGTCTCCCTGTCAGGAACTCGTGGACCATCTCGTGAAGACCTGCCCCAGCGTGTCTGTGCAGAGGACCTGGGCTCCAGCTGTGGCCACCATATAATTTTATGCAAAAAAAAACAACAACCCAAAATGAATTAGCCTATTTAAAAAATAAAAATAAAAGAATCTGGGGATAAAGGAGCATCATGCCTACCTCTTAATAGTTAACACACTGAAGAAAATCTGGACATGTGATTTGTGAAAGGATGAGTCCAAAGTCTCAAGTGCAGGACACTTTTCAACAAATACCATGGAATTGGGTTAAAATGTTAACAAATGGGAAAATGAAATTATTTGCATTGAGACTGCTGTTTCCTCTGTGTCCTCAGTGGAGCCTGCTCTAGAAGAAAAATTAAACAAAATGCTCTCTATAAAGCCTCTATTTTAAGAAGAATGATTCAGAGATGAACTCAGGTCCAAGAAATTTTCGTCAGCGAATGCAAACTGAACTGCCAGGTTTGCCTGATTTCTCATTTTAAAGAAATTTTTCCTCATTTGGTCTCTTGTAAAAGTCTTCCTCTGAAATATGCTCAGCCCCACGTCACTTAAAAATAAAAAAGTTTCAGAATGTTCAGAATCCCATGTGTGCAGGGCTTACCCTCCTTTGCCGCTCAGCTGGGAATTGTATTGCATAAAAATAAAGGCAGAAGCACCTCATTATTGGGCTACAGAGTTTTGGGGAATTTTCTGAAGTCAGGTAGTACTCCCATCCTGGTCTTTCACTCGGCACTTACTGAGCACCTGCTGCGAACAAACACTGCTGCTGGTGCTGGGGCTGAGGCACCTCTGCACTGCTGCCTGCACCGCCGGTGTCCCTCATTCAAGGTGTGCCCTGTAGCCTTCCCGTCTCACATGGAGGATAATAAGGTAGAATTGCTAATAATTAGGGGAGGGTGCTCCCTTTTATACTTAGAGACACAAGCATCTATTTTGGTGGGGGGAGGGGGCAACATAAAATACTCCTTGCACATTCCTTTATTTGGTTAACCATTAACCCTCTCCCTGCAGGCCCGCCCGCTCCTGTTTGCACTGGCAGAGGACAAGCAAGGGGGAGGAGGTCGCAGGTCCTAAGGGGCCTTCGGGGCATCCTGCTCCCAGCTTTCCCTGCCTGGGCACGACAGACAGAACTCCCCACAGAGCACTGCATGCGACCAGGCCCTTGGCTGAGTGGAGAAGGCTCTTCCTGTGTGGTTTGTGGAGAGGCAGGTTTCACCTGAGGTGCATTTAGATGTCTGATGTTTTCTTTTGGTACCTTTCATTTATGTGACCTCTGCTCTTTACATCCAGCCATGCTTCCCTGCCTCCAGGTGTTCCAAATAGCCATAAAAATTCCTATGTCCACCATGTAGCTAGATTCAAATTTATATTAGAGAATCAGTTTTTGTAACAATTCACATTAAAGTTCAAAGAAAATGGTCTTCTACCCCGTGTCGCTCTGTTTGTCTCTTAAACTAACCCCAACATCTGATGGTATGACATAGGAAAAGATCTTTGTTAGTGAAGGTTCTCTGATTTCTTCCAGCTGGGTGGAGGGGTGGGGGGATCCTGCCCCTGCAGAATCCAGTGCTGACTGCTCTGTACCCCCTACTTGCTCACCAATCTCTTCTCTGGATCTCAGGCCCGGAGCCCTGGCCCAGCTGGGCCCTGCCTCTCCACCCTGTGGCTGCCCTGCTTAGGGAATTCTAGGTGTTTCTGCGCTGCTCAGGGTCACAGCAGTTCACGAGGGTGAAGCTGGGAGGGGAGCTGATTGCCAGGAGTCCCTACTGTGGGGTTTGGGGAGGGAGAGGCTGTCTCGTTACCAGCCGCCTGCCCCTACTCAGTAAACACCTACACAGGCCCTTCTAGAGAACCTAATTTCCCCGTTTTTCTGCCTGCGGCTCTCTCCAGGGATGGCTTTCCTGTGTCTCATTCTACCCTCTTGCCCAGTGCCTAGAGCCGTCCCTCTTGTTCCTTTCAGAGCTGAGTTTGGCCATCACTGAAGTCAAAGCCTTGAGAGTGTGTGGGTGTGAAACACCTTCTGGTTGAGAATCAAGCAAAGGATGTTGAGTTCTGTGTGGACTGGGACTGGTGATTCCGTTTTGTGTATAGTGCTTAGGAGTACAGGGTTTGGAGCCCGTGGGCCTGGGTTCAAGTGCCAGCTTTCTGCTTAGCAGTAAGTTATTTAAACACTCTGTGCTTCAGTTTTCTTCCAGAATGGGAATAATAGTACCTGCCTACCTCGTAGGGTCCTTGTGAGGATCTTCAGTGTACGAAGGTGTTTTCAGCAGTGCCTGGCACATGGCATGTGTTTATTAAACGTAAGCTTTTTAACTGTTGTACAAGGTAATGCTATAGGCCTGATAAGGAGTCTGCCAACAGGTTTATTCCTTAATGCGCCTCTGTGCTTTCTATGTAGAAAATTGATGGGGTAAGAAGGCAGCAGAAGTGTCTCTAGATCAGTTTCACAAAAAGCCATGACATTTATTAGCACCCGGTCTCAAGGTTTCCTTAAAGATGGCTACCAAGTCGGTATTGTGAATTTTATAGTCTCATTAAAAGTATTCTGTTACTTTCTGATTTATTGAAGGAAAAAGTTGACTGTAGGCATGGTTTTTTTAAATGGTGCACCATGTAACTAGGGCATATTAAATGTGAATTTGACAAGTTACTGTTACATTTTGAACTTTATATATACCTTAAAAAACTTGATCCTGAATGAGTATCAGTTATGATTGATACACTATAATGTTCTAGTTCTTTATGCAGGTAGAGAGATAGAAGAGTCTCCTGGGCAGGTTCCCCCAGGAGACTCTTGTTTGTAAGGGAAAATTAAATACTGGCTTGGAGCACCTTTTCAGGATGGTGGCTTGCCCTTGAGTCCAAAACCCCTCAATGGGGCTGAGGCTTTTATAGTGGGCTCATTTCTCTTTCCTCCCTGCTCACTGTTAACTTCTCACCGATGCCTCAGCATTACTTCATCTAACAAACCCTAAGTGCTCATTTGCGATTCTCCGGAGCCTGGGCCCTGCGCTGACTTGCATCTGTACCTGTACACATACCCCTCTCTGCATACAAAACTTCCCATATCCCAGTTTTTGACAGCTTCTGGCCTCACCTTAGAAAACGCAGTAGGTGGTAAAGTTCTTAGACTCTGGAGCCAGGCTCTGTGGGTTCAGGTCCCAGCTCTGTCACTTACTAGTGTTATGTGTGGCCTTGGGTAAGTTTCCTAACCTCTTTGTTTCATCTTTAAAATGGCAATAATAATAGTGTCTGTCTTGCAGTGTTTCTGAGAATTATAGGAAGTAATCCACAAGGGCACTTAGAACGTTCCCAGCACATGGTGGTTTGGTTATTATTGTTATATGTCATTTCCTGCAGGAAGTCTTTCGATTCTGCATGTGACGGCCTTTCCTATGTACTCCCAGAGTCTGTTCTATAACTCCTGGTGTTGCATTTATTATGCTGTGTTGTAGTTTCCCATTTGCTTGTTTCTGTCCATTTTTAGATAGACTCCAAGCCCCTTGAAGGTAGGTCCCTTTCTTGGCCTCAGCTGTATCACATTGCCTGGTAGATACTGTTTCCTTCCTCTGCCTGCTCTAAGATGTTAGGGTAGGTGTCTTCTTCTTCTCCTTTTTCTTGTTTAGAAAAGATCCCAACTAAACATTTTAAATTATCTTTTGATGAATGGATCTGCTTGCCTGTTTTCTGTAAGCCCAGAGGCTTGCTCAGGTGTTTCCCGTTCCCTCACTGGGACAGTTTTTAAAGATGCATCAGGGTTTGGGGATGAAAATGACACTCATTAAGCCTACTTGTGCCAGATGTTATTGTAGCCTTTTTGGATATACTTTTACTGAATTAACCCTCAGCTCCTCCACTTAGATGCGAATAGACCTATTAAAGAATTGTGTGAAGCTCTCTGAGTCATCAGCTTGGTAAATATCACAGCTGAGCCCTAAACCTGGGTCTCTCTGGCTTCAGGGCAAGTCCTGTTTTTGTCCTGTGCTCACTGCCTTGCTGAAGACTTGCTGGCTGCCCAGTTCCCTGCCCACAGCTACCGTCCCAGGGCCCTACGGCCTCTTCTCTAAGGAGCAGTACAATTAAACTTCAAAGATGATCATTACAAGGATTGATTCTTTCTGTTGGGAAGATGCCGAGTTGAATATGGTCTTATATTGTGTGAATGCAAATACTTCAGCGCAAAACAGTGAGAGTCATGCCGAGCAGATAAGGATTGTGGGCAAAACAACAAGCTTGGGAACGTTGGGGAGAAGGAGCAGAGAAACATCTATTTTTGTATCTACATTTCTTGGTTTGTACAAAAGTTAAAAATAGAATCAGTCATGGCTAGCCCTCTAGGCCACCTGGATCTCTGGTTGGTACGAAGTACACAGCATGTCCCAGGGAGAGTCTGTGTAAAGATTTTCCATCAAAATATGCTATTTGCAAAAGAATGGGTTCCACCTCTCTTCTGAATATAGTTTTTTTTTAATATGCTTTTTTAAAAAAATCGAAACACAGATGGGCCCTGGTTGAAGTGGCTTAGTGGATTGAGTACTGGCCTGCAAACAAAAGGTCACTGGTTCGATTCCTGGTTGCAGGCCAGGTTGGGGGTGTGTGAAAGGCAGCCGATTGATGTTTCTCTCCCTCTCTTTCTCCCTCCCCTTTCTCTCTCTAAAAGAAATAAAAATAAAATCTTTAAAAGAAACATAGGTGGGTTTGGAAACTATGGTTTTTTGGGACTATAGCTGATCTTCTGGGTAGTAAGATGAATCAGATAATATGATATGTTCATTCTACTCTGAGTAAGGGTCATTAGGGTACCAGCCTTTTGTAAAATCATCACATTTAAATTTTCTGTTTACATGTTTTAAAAAAACAACATGGGACTGGCATGCTCTCTCACGTGATTAATTGGTGTCCACTGGCTGAGCTGTTTTCCCTGTGAGTGGCACCTGAGGAATCCCTTCCTCCTCTGGTTGGTTCAATCTCCCCCGCCAAGCTAAGGGTACACAAGAGGACTCAGAGAACCTTCCAAATGGAGCTGCTGGTGGAAGTGTTGGCTTCAAAAATATCTAAGGCTCCTTCTAGTTCTGAAATTTTGTGAGAACTCTGAAAATACAGGAGATAGAAACCCCTTTTTAATATCTAAGGCTCCTTCTAGTTCTGAAATTTTGTGAGAACTCTGAAAATACAGGAGATAGAAACCCCTTTTTTGATTTTAAGTCCTTCAAAAGTGTTAACATCTTTTTAAAACTTTATTATTTAAAAATACCGGTGTGATGACTTATATTCTCAAAAAGCTTAAGTATACTCAAAGCTTTCAGATCAGAAGATGGTATAGGTAATGACTTACTTACCAAAACAACTGATATTTGATATTTGCAAAATCTTGAGGCTCTTTCTGGAGGTGGGTCCGTCCAGTCACACTCGCAGACTTCATTGTTGGCAACTGCTGGCTGGTAAGAGAGTCAGGGACTTTTTGGTAAACAAATGTCAAAGGGCCTTAGCGATTTTTGTGGGGAGGCTCAGAAGAACAAATCTAGATGTTCTGAATAAACTAATATCCTCCTCCAGGTTATATCACATGCAGATCACCCATAGCATTGTGCCTTGCTCTGTGTCCTTTGTGGACTATGCCCCCTGTCTGTTGGAATGTTGCAATTGACATTTATTTTTTTACTATGGCTCTGAACTTAATGAGTAAGCAGACGGCAAAAGCAGCTAAAGTTTCTAGTGCGCTTATGTATTCTGAGCCCTGTGCTGTTGCTTTACATTAAGTCCCCACAAAGCCATATGAATAGGCACTATTATCCCCATTTGTCCCAGTTTGATATCAGGTATTATGATCCCTCCTGCTTTGTTCTTCTTTCTCAAAACTGCTGCAGCTATTCGGGGTCATTCATGGTTCCCTATAAATTTCTGAAATGTTTGTTCTATATCTGTGAAATATGTCATTGGTACTTCAATAGGGATTGCCTTGAACCTATAAATCGCTTTGGGTAGTATGGCCATTTTGATGATGTTAATTCTTCCTATCCATGAGCATGGTACATGCTTCCATTTGTTTGTGTCTTCCTTAATTTCTCTCTTCAGTGTTGTGTAGTTTTCTGAGTACAGGTCTTTTACCTCCTTGGTTATGTTTATTCCTAGGTACTTATTATGTTTATCTCTATAGGACTTTCAAGCATTCTCATGTTTCTTCCTTATATTTACTTACAAGGAGACTTAATTCTAATACCTTACTGGTCTGTACTAGTTACAGTTTCACATCACTCCTTTCTCAGAAGCCTTGACTACCTTCGCAGACTCTTGATTTCTTTCCTCTCCTCTGTAAATGACTATTTTAAAAAATAAAACACATTTGTTTTAGGCCTTTTATAAACCACCT
>VMDR010007849.1:0-38769 GCA_007922815.1 Macrotus californicus
AAAATGGAGTTCTTTTTCAGAAGAGCTTCTGGCTTTGATCAAGCTACTACTCACATGGGCAACTCTGTAATGTGGTCTTGGTAAGTAGCAGGAATTTATTTAGCTTTGGTTAATGATTCTCCCAAGCAATGCAGGATGCTCAGCTGGTTTATAGTATGGAAGACTTGGGAGGGAAGTTCTGACAATAAAGGAGAACAATGGGGAAAAATGGAATAGGAAAACCCCAGGTCAGAGACACCATGCAAACAGGAGAGGGGGCAGGAGCCCTGGGAAGATGGGTGAAGATGTCCGGAGAGAGACCAGCCTTGGGAAAAGGGAAGACGCTCCAGGCCAAAGGAGGCATTTAAACCCGGGAAAGCCATCCAGCGGAGCAGCCGTTCTCTGCTCTTCAGTTTCATCACACCGTAAGGAAAGAGGCACAAAGGCATTTACTTAAAATGCCAGCAATGATTTATTTTTCAGGGAACATTGACCACAAGTCACTGAAAAGCACTAGAAAAAAATGTTAAAAAGTTTGCTCAAGTCCCACAATGCCACTGTGTATACCATCTATTGACATAAAAACTACCAAAAATGATGAAGAAAGTAAAGCTTCAAGAAAATAAAAGTTCTAAATTTTGTGATTTCTGTTGTGTTACATGGTTGGAATTTAAATAAACATTCCTCCTCAAAGGAGATTATTTTGATTCTAAGAAATAATATCTACATTACAGGACCTTATTTGACAATTTCCTCCTGGCTTTTATAAATAGCTCCGTATGGAACACCGTAAGAGAATTCCCGCACTTTGCCTCCTTTGCTGAGAAGGTGCTTTTAAAAGAAGAGTCAGATGACAGTAGCAAAACACACAGCAAAACGATTTTGACCAGGAACATAAGGCCTCAGGGTTCTCAGATAAAAATATAGCCAGTCACAACCACAAACAGATGAAAAGAGAGGAGAGAATTTTTACCAACTGTGGGGGTGGTGGCTGCACTCAAGGAATTGGTGGACGATATCGAAGAGGTGCTTTCAGCCCGGGCTAGGGGTGCTATCGGAGGAGGGCTGGAAGAATGTATGGGAGGGCTAAAAGGTCTGGGCTGCAGAGAGAAGAGAAGAGATGGAAAGTTAGATACACAGGTCACGGTGCTTTCGCTCTATGTTCTTCATGTCTCCCAGTGCCCATTACAAGTCAGGTTCTTAAAAGCACAGGTGACCCTACTTTTACACTGAGTTGATTACATCGACACAGGCGCTTGTGATGGAGCTGGGGGAACCACAAACCACAAAGTGCCGCACTCCGTCGGGTGTGCCCGACTCAGCGAACCTGAGGTCTGGTGCGGTCGGTGATGTTTCAGGACTGTGAACTCACACACTCTCAGGGACTAAGCAGGTAATTTCAAGACATGCAAGTACAAAACACTGTAGTGTGCACCTAAACCAAATGTTAATCACATCACCGCTCTGTGGCTCCTGTTCCCAGATACCAAAGAAATTTACTTCTGCTACGAGTCTCTTCATTGTTCACACAGAATATTTTCCACCTCTCAGCCTTAAAACACGATGTAAGAAACTTCCAGAACAAACTCATTGGGCCATCCTTTCCCTTACAGCTATATATAGTGTGCCTGCCATAAATAACTTCTTTGTAGTCTGGGGACAAAAATAAAGACTTGTCCTTTCTCGGGGGTCTTTCAAAACCAGAGACATATGGTGAAAAGAGACCTCCCTCTCTAAAGGTTTAGCACAATAGAACACGACTGTATTAATTTGCACCAAACCCACTGCAGCAGAACTGAGGGCCCCAGCGTGCCTATTCCCACCACTTTAGAGCGTGGCTTGAAGGACGGTAGAGATGAGAGGAGGGTTGAAATGCACACCCATACCACAGTGGCTGTCTTTCAGATGCCACCTGTCAGGGCCATTTGCACAAGCGATCTAAGGCTCAGATCAGAAGCTGCGGAGGCTGGGCAAGCCAGGGCTGAAGGGAACATACCACATCTCCGACTCCAGGTTTTCCGGGAGGCAGCTTTGGCCGAGATGGAGGCCGGGGAGGAGGCGGAGGCGGGGTAGTGCTGCTGCAGGGAACCAAGGGGGTGGCTGGCCGAGCAGGGGACGACGCACCTGAAAAAAAGCTGGGGTTAAAAATGGGTGGAAGCACAGGCGGCCAGAGCGCCATTGTCACGAATCTCTCCTTCCCCATTCCCACAGTGCAGTGCCCGTCCCAGGCGCTGTTTTTCACTTCAGCCATTAGTATATTCAACACTGTGGCACATGGCATTTTTTTAATACAGAAAAAGAATCACTCAGTTGAACTATGGTTGATGGCAGAAGCTGAAGCTCATTGGCTTTTGTTGTCATGTGACACCCAGTGAAAGGTAAATCCTTGTCTTAGCGACAGGAAATATAGTTTTAAGACTCTTTTGGCTGCTGGGTGGAGGGTGGCTTTCATTTTGAACACACACACACCAAACTTAGGATAATTTTTTTTTGTTTTTTGCATATTTGGAATTTATTTATGTCCAAGATGAAAATGGAAGTTAGAACTTGAAGGCAGTTGAATTAATTTTCCTCATTATATATATATATATGAGATTTCCCTGTTGACTATGCTTCAAGATATGAGTGCTAACTTTATAAATATAAGCAAACACTTGATGGTAAGCAAAGGACAATATAAGAAAGTAAATTAGATGTTGCATGAATACTTTGTGTTTAGAATCTTAATAAAGGAAATACATTGACTTTAGAGGATATTCTGTTTTAAAGGAGGCTGCTTAGAAATCTGTTCTACATAGAGCTTGCCCACTATAATGTTTGCGATGATTTTAAAAGAGCCTCTTGGATTTACTTTTCTGGCTGTCAATGACAAACATGTGGAACACAGAGGACACACAGAGGCCGGCATGCACACCCATCAGCAAACCAGCAGGGGCCTTAGACTCAGGTGTCTGCCTATCATCGCTCATATATCTGGGATACATAGGTAAATTACTTGGCTAAAACCCTTGAGAAAGTTAAACCAATATTCCACACAGTTCTTGTTCAGAAATGTTTCAACTACTTCCAGATGTTTTGTACTTTGGTTAGAAGCACAGGTATCAAATCATTTCAAGAAAATTCCAGGAAATCCTGCCCCAGGGAAATACCCAGCCCTCCCTGCCTCCCCTCCAATGTCACAAAACTGTGTTCCCTGGAGAAATAGACAAGCATCTCCATCCCCAGATTTCCAGATTCTCCAAGAAGTTGTGCAGCAAAGCCATCTCAGCACCTGCTCTCATCCTGGGAGAGTCCCTGGGGGTAACTTTGCTCCTCTTGTTTCAACAACCTGAAATCTCGAGCATGTTCTGCTTCTCTGTGCTGTTTATCTAACTGGAATTTCATTAGTGAAAAATGCTGCTAATTATTATTGCCATCCCCATCCCTACAGCCACCTTATCTGTCATTACCACTTTGTTACCATATTCTTACTTTTTATTTTATTGGATCAGAGTCTATGCTAGCCATCATCTTATTTTATCTGCACAGTAAGCTTTGTAGTATTATTACTGTTTCAATGGCAAGTAAAGCTCAGAGATATTCAGTAACTTGCTGAAGGTCACACAGCTCAAATGATCTATTGAACTCCAAAGTCCAAGCTCAAATGCAAGGTCTTGTAGCTTTAGGTGGACTGGAGAGTTCAACATCTTGCACAAGCAGCTAACACATACCTCTCTCAATATAAATCTTCTTTGTCTTTTTGGCTAATCTTCTCTTGAACAAAAAAAAAAAATGGGGTATGTTTTGACAGGTCTCACTATAAAGTTTTCTTTCAAGTTAATAGATTTACAACCCAGGATGTTTTCAAAAAACAGAAGTGACAGCAAAGAGATGGGAAATAAACTTTTAAACAACAACATCTTTGTGAGGAAATTTCCTGGGGCTTTTGGAGGTGGGGGGTTCTATTTTGCTGGAAAACCATACATAGGAATGGTTTAAAACGTCTGTTCAGGGGTCTATTTCCAAGAAACAGTCTTCTGAATCAATCTCAGGGAAAGGTCAGCTGCTTATCCTTTTCCTACATGTTCCAGAGGGGAACTGAAAGACTACTTTCAGGAACGCTTGGGAAAGTGGTAAGGGCTATCACCAAAGCTGTGTGGAATACCGGAAAAACCGGATGGAACGACAGCCGACCGGAGCTCTGGCTCTGCCTGCCTCTCAAGGACCACGGGGCCTGAACCTCTCTGAGCCTCGGCTTCCTGTTTTAAAAAAACGAGACATGTTTCTACCTTATGAGGTAGTGGTAACAATCAAAATGGAAAATGCTTATGAAAGTGTTTACTGAACTATAAAGTGCTACAAAAATGGAAGGCAGTTGATGTTGATGATGATGGTAAAGATATGTCTTTAGATAAAGACAGAACTAAAAGCAAAGAGAAAGGGACTAGTTAACTGTTTTTCTTTATGGACATTTGACTGAATCCACTTTGTCCTTACTGAATTAACTAATTTGTTATGCATTTGGAAGACACTAAGGGAGCACTTAAGAACTGAACCCTACTTGACAGAACCCTGAGATTCAGCAGAGGATATTCAGGGCCTGAGAGGGTATTTCACAACTAAACTAAGGCTTTTGTGAGATTACAAAATTGTTTCGTATTCTAAGCGTGTAGAGGTTATTATTTGTACATCTCTATCATTCTCTGATCTTCAATTATACTTTCTCTTCAAGCATTGTTTATTCTCAAAAACAATGATGGAAAATGATTCGACATCACCAGTTAAGGCTTAACTTTAAAAATCATATGTACATTATCTGAGTTTTGTGAATCCAAAAAGGTTGGCAACCACTGACATGTTCTCACCTCATTTGCTGCTCTCACCCTGAACTTTCGTGGTTTCTCTGACAACCCTGCAAACAATGGGCCCATGGCTTCGACTGCCACCTCTCTGGGTGGGGGTGGGTGGGTGGATGAATGGGTGGACAGTGGGGGCACCTGGGGAGAAGAAATGAGTGGAATCCAACAGACCTGGGGGCAGATCCTGGCTCTGCTACTTATTGGCTTTGTGACTGTGGCCGAGTTCCATCTTTGAACTTCCGTTTCCTATCTGTAAAGTAAGGCTGATACACCACAGTCTTGTGGGAGCATACCAAGTCAAATAAAATGTATGGACTTCAAAATATGTAAGAAACTACACAGCCTTTTCCAATTGTGTTTTTTAGAACACAATTTCATCAGTTATTTGAAGAAAGTATTAAATATGTGTGGGAATGGTTAGACACTATGTTTCCTTTTTGGTGACCAGCACATTACAGGCCCTGAAAACGTGCTGTTTAATGGAGCTTTCTGCTCTATTAACTGTTTTAGGACGAGTGCTGTCCAGGAGACAGACACTAGCCACAGGCAGTCACTGAGTGCCTGAATTGTGCCTACTGCTTCCAAAGAACCATTTCTAATTGATTATAATTAAGATTAAACTAGTCACATGTGGCTAGTGGCTTTCATACTGAACAGAGAATTAACATTGGTTAATTCAAACTCCGGTAACTCAAACTCATTTGCGTATGGATGTGTGTGCAAGTGTGGTGTCCGCATGTAACATCTTTGAATATTGCTTTAGTAGCCCAAGGTGGAAAAGGGTGCACAAAGACCATTCCATCTTTACCAACACCTCCCTTTCCCTGGCCTCTGAACTTGCTGCAGGCCACGGAGACTCCTTCTCTCCATCTCCTGGCACGCAACCCACACAGCAGAGACAGCTTTTGCCAAGAATCAGAGTCTGCACTCCAGGAAAGCTATGTTCTGGCCAAGCTAGGTATTTTTAACTTTTGCCACATGAAAATTTAACGTTTTGGACCAAATTCTTAACTTCTAACTGCCTTTCAACAGCAGGTAACTCTTTTGATATACAAAGCTGTGAGAGCAGCCTGAAATTGGTGGGTGAGTTACCTTGCTTTGAATGAAATTTTAAAAAGTGAGCATAATGATATTTAATTAAATAGATTTTCAGAAGTACAGGAAAAGTCAGTCTTGATTGGGCTAAGTGACATGGATAGCAGGGAGCCAGAAGCCTCACTAATTTTTAAAAAAACAAGAGGCTAGATCCTATTGTTCTAATCCTAAATCTACATTTCTGATGGTCTGTGTATATTTCATCAGTAACACATTAAGTAGCAAATAAACTGGGACTTAATTAAGGAGATAATGGTGCAGCTTCATTTATTCATGAGCTTCACTGGCCCAGTTCAATCTTCCACTTAGAAATTCAATCCTTTACTACCAGCAAAGTATAGTTTTTTCCAGCTCAATGATTAAGAATCAATAGTCTTTACTGGCAACATTTCAAAGTAATTTCAAATAAGGATATGGAAGCTAAACATTAGCAGCAACAACAAAACTCCCAAAAGGTCCCAGAATGACAGCCAAAACTACTCTCTCCGCTCATTGTAACAGTGGTCAATGCAACTAAACAAATGTCTCCCAGAGCCCTGTGGGAGGTGATGGAGGGAACAGAGATGAAAAACAAAGCTTCCCTGTCCTCCTCGCCCCCCAAAAAAGCTTAGTGGGCTGCCACTGGAGAGAGGGCATTATCCCTTGAAAAGCCCTTTCAGAAGACCGAGAACCTGGCCCAAGAAAGAGAAGCCCAAGGAAGACGACAGAAATGCACCCTTCTTTGATAATGGGCAGCCAACCTCTTTGGGTTTGAGGTCCAGATGGAAGGCTTTACCTAGAGGCTCTTTATTATCTTTACAGAGAAGTAAGGACCTTATATCCCAGAAAAGACCTAAGAAAGCAACAGTGGATGAAGGTGGTGCTCTAACCTTCTAGAATGATAGAGAAGAACACTAGGAGTACATTATGAGAGAATGCCAGTGATCTTGTTGATGATACAGCGCCATACAAGGGTGTACAGCTGGGTGTCAGTCATCAAGTAAGTTTGAGATATTTTGTAACTAAGCCTTAAAGAGTGCCTGTAGATAACAGTGGTTACGAATACAGGCTCTGGATTAGACAGACCTGAGTATGAATCCCAAGTCCATCACCTCTAGCTGAGTAAACTTGGGCAAACTACTAGATCTCTCCGAGCCTGTTTTCTCATCTGTAAAATGGGGGAAATAAGAGTATCTACCACGTGAAATTGTTGTGAAGATAAAATAATATGCATAAAGCACTTGGCATGGTGCCAGGACAAGAAACTATAGCTGTTGCTATTATTGGCCAAATAAAGGTCCTCAAAGGTCCTATGGTTAAAAAAAAATCTTCTGACTTTGTTTTCACACGTTTCCCTAACTTATCTGAGTATTGAATAGTGTCCCTTTTTTAGTGCAGGAGAGCCCAGGGGCATACTTAATGTTCTGAAACACTGATTCTGTGTGTGGTACAGGTGAATCCGCAGCCCTCTCCTTGGTCAGCTTGGATGCTCTCATTAAAAACACACAGGAACTTGCACACTCAGAGCAAGCACTGAAAGATACTCCAATGAAAGGGGCAGAGATGATGACTGACTGTTAGGATAGAGACAAATGTCTTCCTTTATGTCTCTTACTAGGTCTAAATAACTTTAACTCGGTATCCTTTTTCAAAGCAAATAAAGAACCAGCAGTGCATGGCACCCCCAGGAAGGTGCAAAACTGACCCCACGGGCACTGGAGGGTTTTGCCAGGCAAACGTGTGCACCAGTGGGATAAACAATATGGAAGAAGATGTGTTAGAAAAATCTTGATTTTTTTTTGGTGTGCATGGCAGGGATTCCCATCCTTTCGTAATTACAGAATGCAAAATGAAGCTTTGCATAAGAAAAATGAAAAAATCAGATTCAGTGTCAACATGTGCATATATTGTTCCAAAACATACATTTTTGATAGATTTTCCCATCACCTGTTACCACACTTAGAATTGACATGATAGGCTGATGAGCACATCAAAAGGAATCAGAGAATAATTTGTCTTTAGTGACAACTTGATTAGGTTGGGGATGCAGTGAGGTATTTCATTTTCGCTGTCTCCTAAAATCTCCTTTGCAAAGTCTTTTTTTTTCTGAAATAAATTAGAGGGTTCTCTCCTCACAAAAAAAGCAAGAAAGAAATAAGAGAAAAATAGAAGGGAAAAAACCCCCACATGGATTTACAAAAACTAGGGACCATGGGAAAAAGAAATATAAACTTTCAGTTATAAGATAAAAAAGGTCTGAGAACATAATGTATAATGTAGTGGTTATATTGTATAATTGGTAACATTGTATTGTATAGCTGAACTTTGCTAAGAGAGTAGAACTTAAATGTTCTCAACAACAACAAAAAAAAGAAAAGGTAGACAGGTAAAGTGATGGACGTGTTAATTAACTGGATGTGGGGAACCCTTTACAATATACATGTATATCGCATCATCGCATTGTGCACTTTATCTTTCAATTTTATTTGTGAGTTATACCTTAATAAAGCTGAACACCAAACAAGCTTAAAAAACAAAACAAAGCAAGACAAGGGCCCTTGTGGAAATATCTGACAAGGAAATCAGACATTTAACGTGAAACTTACTGGCTATGAAATCTGTCTTTCTAGAACTTGCCTGAATGCCAAACAATGACATCGCAGCTTTGTTCGAAAACTTACACTTCCTAACTGCAGCGGGGGAGGGTGGGCAGGGCTAGGAGGGCAGGGCAGAACACATCCACAGACTTGCACTATGACTGCCAGCATTCGATGGACTAGGACATGCCACAGGGCCACAGGACACCCAGACCAAAGGAGGGATGACTGAAGCTCTAAAGCCAACTGCCAGGCAGGAGGAGGGTGTGCTCATACCGCAGCAGCCACAGCCATTCCCGGTCACACGAGCACACTCAGACAGTAAGACATACCACTGGCGGTCCCCGTACCACTGCCCGAGCCAGGTCCGGGGGACGAAACCACAGTTCTGTAGGTGGGTGGTGGAGGGGGAGGTGGAGTTGCTCTTTGTCCCAACCCAAAATCTTTAGGAGATGAGATTGTTTCTAAATAATCATCTTTCATGAAGCTCTGCTCAGCAACTTTCTTCTGGACTTCTTCTAAATTGAGTGGCGACGGTACATTGTGAGGAGGACCAGGGGGCCCTGGAGGACCTGGGGGGCCTGGAGGGCTCAGGGGGCCCAGCTCTGTGGAGTCATCTGGGTTGTCTGACGCAGCTGGTGGGGACACCACCTTTTCCCTTGGAGTCAACTCCGGGATAATATGTTCCGGGGACGTATCAGAGAAACGGACCCACTTCTCTTCAGCATTAACAGCAACAGACTTGGGGGACAACACAGGGCCAAAAATGCTGTCCAAGTCATTGATTGATGGTAGCTTTTCAATTTTGACCTCTGTGGCTGACTGGTCATTTCCTGTGGTTGAAGTAGTTGATTTTAAGCTTTAGTTGACTTTTGTTAGTATTATTTGTATGGAGGGTGGGGTGGGAGGGGAGGGGGAAAGGCAAAACCTGCTAAATAGACTGCCTTTTGAGGCACCTCACCGGGCATATTGCATGATGTAAAAATATCTTGATCAGAGCTGAAGGGGAGAAGAGAGCTCACATTCCCTCCAGAATGTGTCATCTTTTTACGTGATTATTTTCCCTTTTGCAGGGTGACCCCAGTAAGCTACTGTTCCCATCATCGGAAGTGCTGAGCATGCTACGGCTCTCAAGGGCTGCTCAGGACAGTGCAGAGTGTGATCACTTTGAGAAAGCAGGGCTAGGGTCACAGGGAAGCACAGGCTCGGGAACAGCAAATTCCAAAAGGGAGGTCCCTTGTGAAAATCTGGCCTACTGAAATGCATAGAATACAATAAAAAATAAATAGCTCAAAGTCACCCTCATATCTGAAAAGGATTATCTACTCTAGCATATTAAATTAAAATGTTTGGCAAAACTAATGATAATATCTGCTTGTTAAAAAAATAGCACATCATAGTTAGCTGTATATCTTCCACCTTAAGTATACCGGAAACACAGTACATAGGTTATTTGAAGGGATATCCGCACATATACATTTACATGCCCATATACACCCTCCACGCAACACACATATAGGTTATTCAGAAGACATTACAATGTATTAGAACATATAGGCCTGTTTAACAAGGAAGAAAATCATAAAAACATCTGTATAATTTCTTTTTTCATCAGATCTAACCAGATAACATCAGAGGCATAGCTGTGACACATATCTGAAGTCTTGAGGCAGAAAATTATGTTTTGCTTAAACATTAGCATCAGCTATTCTTTTTGCCTTATCAATAATATGAGAAAAAACTAAAAACTACCTTCTATAGCTTGGCAGGAAAGATTGGATAAAACTGCTGTGTGAGGAAGTATATTTTTTAAAAACTGAGGTCACTCAAATTAAAAATTGTCACCCAAATAATTGCGAGGCATGAACAGAAGCCACTTTACCTTTAAATAGCCCTTTGGCTACAAGAAGCAGCTTAGTCCTTCCATATCCCACATCTGGAAGGAGTTAACATTCAAGTTTCCAAGGCTCCAGAGAGCAGTTTGCATAATCCGCAATATTTGTAATTTCATAGTAGCTTTATTTATATCTATTGTATTAATAGAAGATCTAAGGGGCCAAAATGATTTGAACTTGCAAATACCTTTCCTATGACACCCTGGACGACTCCCTGTTGGGTCTGAGTCAACTTAAACTTCATAAATGACTATGTCTTGCATTTGCCCTTGTTGATAAATATCCCACTCTGTAGCTATCGAACTCACCAGGCTGCACAAAGAGTAAAGGATGGAGCTGCAATAGAAGTCCAAAGGTGATAAAGAACCACATTCTAAAGACCCAGGCACATAAAATAACTATTACTGCTTTCGACTTGCTAGCCTAATAAGACCAGGTAGATTATAAATTGTATGAATATGTAGTATTGATTTTAATAGAAAATAAAGATGTGCCTTGGAAATTATCTGTCTAAAGGCATGTGGCAATTGCTTGTGATGTTTCATCACCTTTGCACATCTTTTTGCAGGGGACAATAAGTAATGTTATGATTACTGGGAAAAAAATCCCCTACCACCCAAGCTCACCAGTATGATGCACAGCCTGGGAACCATTTTATATCTTGATAGACTAAATAGTTTTAATTCTGGCAAAAATTGTGTCTGCTCTTAGAAAATTACACACTGTGTCTTGAGACTCTTAACTTGCTTATCATTAAAATGAGATCCAATGAAGCGACATAATTAAACAATGACTTTTGATACTGAGATTTTTGTCCTTCATTTTACAGGTAAATGTGGCCTTCATTCAGCAATAATATACAGAGACAAATTAGTTGGGAAAGTGCATCTTTTTTGTGAAACTTGAGAGTGATTCTTTAAAATCAGTCTTCATGGTAGATTGTAATGGAAGTAAAACTAAATGCAAATATTTTCATGCTAGTCTAGTCTACAGCCTCCATCACATTTTGGGCATGTTGCAGTCTGGGATACTGTTCTGACTGCCACATCATCCCAGAACTGAAAGAACTACAGCTTACCTGGTCCAACTGTGAGAGGGGAGCCTGTGCGGGGTGGGGTGGCCGGTACGTTTTTCGGAGGCAGTGGTGGAGGTGCTGCAAAGAGATGAGGAGCCTGGCATTACTGGCTACTTTCCCCGAGTTACGCAACATTCTGCAGAGAAGCAGGGTTCGGGCTTTCATTCATATTCTTGTTCTTACAAGTGGAATAGGCATTACTGGTCTAATTGTCTTTTTTTAATTCAAAGCTAAGGAACTAACGCAAGTCCCATTCACATTCTTCCACTTTGCAATAATAAGAATTTGCCAAAAAAGTTGAAGATAATAGCCATAATAGTGTTATTATTTTATTCACTCATTACTTTATTTGACAAACCTCCTACGTCATATAGTAGGAACTAGGTTCACAGGGCTGAATAACAGGAGCCTCTGCCCTCAAGGAATCCCTGACTGGATTATTGAGTATCAGGTTCACACACAGCTACCACCCAGGGCATGATCATGGAAATGAGAACAGCTTGTGAGGGAACTCCAGTGAGAGGCTCTTAATATAGTCAGGATATTATATTCAATCTTTGGAAAGACTGGGTCACATTGCTTTATATAGATTGAGTATGGAAAGACTTCTCTAAGTTATATGTCTTAAATTTTAGTATATTTTTGAAAGCCTGAAGCAAATTGATCTGGGTCAAGGAAGAATGAACACATTACCTTGGTAAAAATTATGGCTAAAAAAACCCTTGAAAATAGGAAAAGTATTGTATTATGGCCCCGATCCTTTTAAACTGGACTTGGCATTTTGTGGGCAAAATTGGGACTTCCAGCTTCGACAGGGACATTTGTTTTCTTATTCTTTCTTTAGATGAATGTTTTCTTGTCACTGGCCATATCTGGTATGTCCAAAGAGTTCATGCCACTGGGGTTCTGATCATTTGAAAACATGTCTTCGAAAGTTCAAGTTTAAAAAAAAGTTGTTTATGTTTTTCCCTATTTTATGAAGGAAATATCCTTGGAAAGACTGGATTACATGGCTTATAGCAACATTTCCAGCCAGTAGCCTCTTGTGCCATTGATTAGGAATCCTTGATTAATTCCTATGATTATTTTTAGGCACCAAAAAGCAGAACCCTGGGGATGCTGAACTGGAAAAAGTATTATATTAACTAGTGTGTGTGTGCCTTGCAGAGTAAAAATATTCTCTGCATCTCCCCTCCACCCCCTAAAATTCTTTTCTGAGATTCATTCTTCCTCCCATGGGATTTTTTAGGAGTGTTTTCCACATGCACATTTGCTATGTTAAGTCTACTGAAATGAGAACTCGATACATCGATCAGACACGTGGCTTGACTGAATGAGCAATCAATTCAACCCTAGTAGCCCAACCCACTGCAGGTGAAGGGCTGTAAAGACCTTTAGGATCTCCTTCCCCTGTCGCCCGGAGTAGAACTGAGGGGCATCCTGGAATGAGTTGGGCTGACAGCCCTGCTTTGAGATAAATTTGCCTAGATCTCCGGTCTCAGCTTCCCTCTACCATACAGCATTGTTTGTCTTGCTCTCCAATTACCATTCTTTCCTCTCAACGTGTCCTTTCTATCCTATGCAGCCTCAGTTATTCTGTATATCGAGAAGAAACCGCACTTGACTTGATGCTGTGTGATGCCTCTGTGTTGTGTGATAGCCCATGCCTGGCGCAGAGTAGGTTCTTTCCCTCACTGGTTTTTCACTCGTACATATACAGTCTGAATGAATGAATGAATGAATGAACAAGTAAGCCTATGAGATGTCAGAAGAGACTATGATCCAAAGTTAATAATTTTACTTTATTAATGTTATTCTGCCTTGACAATCTGCCCTTGGTCCTTTTAACTCCAAAGCCTATTAGAATAACATCTCTTCTGAATATTACTCAGTCCAAGTGTTGCTTACGTAGACTTTCTAAGAGTTGCCTAATTTCACTATGCAGACAGACGGTAAAATGAGTCACTTATTTTTCCAGACAGAACAGGCACATAACTTACTTCCAGTGGGAAAAGGCCTTGTTAACTTTGGCGACTCGATGCTTGGATTGACTGGTTGGCCTGAACCCCATATCTCAGGCTGATCTAAAAGAACTGGAAACAAAAAAAATTTTTTCCAGGGTGAGTTTAAAGAGAAATGCTCCTAGATTTTAGAAGTTAACATTTCAATTTAAAGTTGAGCTTCACACAATTATTTCTCTTCTGCTTCAGGACTAGCAAATTAATTTAGGAATGTGCTGCTGCTTGTTCTTTTCAAGCAGAGGATGGAAGCAGGAGTAGGGAGTGTGTGTCTGTATGTGTACAGGAGGGTGTCTGTGTGTTTACATGTAGCCAAATAAAAACTGCATTTTCTTCCTGCTTCGTCACTGAAGGACATTCGGAATGTACTGGCTCGGTTTCTGGCACCCATTTGAAAATCCAGGCATTGATCCCATGGAACTTTGCTTTATGCTGGTTTATCTAAAGTTTGTTATGAATATGCTTCAAGATTTAAAATGCCTGGGTTCTATACAGTGGTTTGAATTTTTAAAGGATCTTACTGGGTCTTTAAATAAACCTTTCACAGCATCATGGAGAGAAATTAAGTTACTTAAGAGTGTTTGGTGAATATCTTAAGAGAACCAGAAAAATAAACATGTGCTTAGACAGCTAAAGTATTGCCAATTAAATCATGGCAATTAGGCACTGAGCCTAAGCATATTGAATCTAAAGTTCCTTATATATTTTTAAAATTCTCACTCAAGCATATATTTTTATTGATTTTAGAGAAGAAGGGGGGATGGATGAATAGAGACAGACAGACAGACAGACAGACACAGAGAAATGTCTATGTGAGAGAGAAACATTGATTGGTTGCCTCCTGTTTGCACCCTGACTAGGGATTGAACTTGCAACCTAGCTCTGTGCTCTGACCTGGAATCGAACCCATGACCTTTTGGTGTATGGGATGCTGCTCCAACCAACTGAAGACCTAGCCAGGGCTCTTCTGTCTTCTCTTTTTGATTTTTTAAGTTGCTATGGTAACCATGTAAAGAGCTTTTCCCAGCACCTATCATGTGCCAGGAGGTATGTAAATACTGAATATAATTCATAATGTTACAAAACACAAGCTGGAAAGTGAGTTGGTTGTGGATTTGAATCCAGGCTCTACACTTAATGTAGACCTTGGGCAAGTCCTTTAACTTCTGAGGTTCCCCTCCTTTAGTGCAGAGGTAATAAGAGCAATCTCAGAGAGTTACTACAAGGAATAAAGGGGGATGTAAATGTAATATACACAAAACGTACACAAAACACTTATCACGAGGCCCACAGCTATTACTATATGTATTAATCTTCACAGCACCACCATGTAGTTGGCATTAGTACCATTTTCAGGAGAGGAAACCAAAGATTAGAGCAATGAAATAATCTGCCCAAGAGCAAAGCAGGGGAGCTAAGATCTGACCCCAAGCATGCATACTTGACTCCAAAATACACAGTTTTCCCCTGGTCCTTTTAAACTAGTGATAGGAAAATCAGTCAAAAGAAATGAGAGTGTGCAGGTATGACAGATAAGTACAGGTACTGGAAGAGCTGGTGTGCTTGCTGCGAATGTTGGAACTTTACGGAACATCTGGGGCTGAAACCACCTAAAGAACAATCAAGCCAGGCTCGCAGACAAGTCCAGGGAGCATCTCCCCTCCACGACGAACCTCAAAGATGGTCTCAGCTCTGTTGTGTTTTAACATGAAAGGAAACGTTCTTTAAAGATGTAAAGCAGCATTTCGTAAATGGATTCAATGTCAAATCCCACCTTGATTTTTAAGAACTGCTTTCTATTTTGTATATCAGGTTTCCATGCAGTTATGAAATTCCTCTAAAAGGTGGAGTCAAACGACACAAATCAAATCCTGTCTTCAGTCACTACATAATTACGTCCATAAGGAGATGATCGCAGGTAAGATAAGACAACTGCTAACCTCATCGCAGGACCTAATCGTAGACAATTCACTGAGGAGGACTCAGGGAGCTTTCTTGTATGTTTTCCTAAGAAAATCATTGAAAAATGTCCAGGTGTGGCAGACTGCTAGCTGTTTTCCAGCATATTCTCTCCATTTCTTCCTAGTTAAAGAGTTCTGGCTGGCCCTGCGGCACTAAGTGATCTACCATGGGCTCTGGTTGAAGTGATGTGTGTCCCTTCCAGATTTTGCTCTTACCAGAACTGGCAGCAAGGTCCACTGGCCCTTCCCACCCCCACCCCCTTCCTTCTGGCTGGAAGATGGTGAGAGTTGGAGCAGCCCCCTTGGGCCCAGAGACGAAGGCCACATGTTGAAAACAGCAGAGCTGCCCTACAGTCCCCTGTCCTTTGCTTTGAGACTGTTACCGTGAAACAAACAAAACTCCGTCTTGTTGAATTCACAGTACTCTGGCGTCTCTTTGTTACGGTAGCCTAGCATGCTCATTACGTTTTCAACTCTTGTCCTTACCATTTTAATTTCCCTCAACAATGGATCCTAGAAAAATAACATTTTATTATGTATGTACCGCAGGGCTCTTAAATCAGATGATATTTTTAAGGGCATTTTATATTACCAAACACAGCCACTGAAGATTTGATGCTACGTTAAAAATATTTCTCAAAACACATATATTTCCTTGAGGAAAGTTAATGAAAAGAAAAAAAATCTACAGATATATACATTTTTCCTACCTTCTGTCTTCTGTTCATCAAAGGCTGATTCTAATGGTGGGCCAAAGAGGGGAGCTAGGGCCACGGTGTCATCTGGAGGTTTTTTGCTAAATCATAGACATTAAAGCAAAACAGAGAGAAAGGGAGTATTAATGCTGAAAAACATGTACAAGCTTTCACACACTTTTCACAGGAAGGCACAGGGGTGTATGTGTGTGTACTTGTGTATGTATACATGCACATAAGTAAGCTGCTGTAGGTCCGGGAAGTATATATACGTGTGTTAAAAGTATTACGGACAAGAGAATTGATAGGGGATGGGATCCCTTGTTCTCAATGGGGGACCAAGGTGCTGATTCAATAAGCTGAAGGAGAAAAGCTCTTTCAAAGCATCACGATTCTCCGTACCTAGAAGAAATAACACTAGAGGTAAGTTTACTGCAAGCACCTTAAGATCTCCAAAACCATTGATATCTGTCTTCACCACATTTCTGTATTGTACTTAGTGCAATTTATATAATAATTAGTGAAAGCCAGGCATGGGAAGCCTAAGTGATGAGCCACCCAGAAAGTTCGTGTATGAATAGAAAACTGGGTCTATCAGCGTCTAATTGCATCTATCCCTCCCTCCTATCCAACAGGCCAGTTATACATAACCTCCTAACGCCTTAATACAGCACATCTCAGAAAGAAAAAAGAGTATTGAGAAATCAGGGCGAAAGGAAGGCAAGTTAAATTCTCATTCTCTCCCCCCATTATTACTTGAATTGATTATGAACAAAAGGTTGTATAACCTGTTTCTTCCCCAGACTGACCCTAATGAGTTCTCTGTGTTGTGGTGGGAGGTAAGAGGTGAAGTGGGGAGAGGAGAGGATGGAGGAAAGAAAATTTAAAAAAAGATTCAGTTTTTAAATAGGAGTATTTTTGGAAAACATTGTCCATTTGCACAATACTTGCTTAATCCAATAAATACACAGTGTAAAATACAATGTTTTGCCAAAAACAAAAACGGAACAGAAGATTCCAGCAGGTGGAACATATCATAAAATTGTATCCAATGAAACAGTCCACTCTTCATAAGAAAATGCAACCTTATTTCAGTTTAGCATTCCAGACCCTTTAGGACCTCTTCATATAGATTCCCAACCCTCCCATTAGTGAGGGGACTGCACATTGGACAGACAATCACTGTGGAGGACTGCAGAGCATTTTCTTAAAGGTCTCCCTCTGGCTGCACTTACAAGACATGATAACATTTGAATTATGCCCTGGACTGACACATATGGGCAGATCCTTTTGAAAACAGGACCTGAGAGTTTAGCCCAAGTGAGATTGGCTACATTGTTAGCAATGGGGGCAATGCTTTGCATGAAACACAAGCCATGTCTCTCACATTTACCTTACAAGTTCTGGAGTTGGTGTGGACCGCCGGGGTCTGGCCACTTCTTCACCTGATGTACAGGACGAAGAAACTTTTTAGGCATATTTTACCATTTCTTACTTGTCTGTCTTATGAGCTATGTTTGGAAGCGCATCGAGATTTGAGTCCCATCAATAAGCAATTCAACACAAAAGCTCTGCAAAACAAACCCTCTCCCCTGGCAGTGCAGCAATCTCATATTAGGCCTATGTAGTAGTATTTTCTCTGGCATTTGTAAAATCTAATTAACCCATGAATTACCATGATGAGCCAGCAAATAGATGATTTGTGTAACATAGAGCTAATGGAGTAACATACCATTCTTCAAATGTCTGCTTCCCAATTACCATAATAGACTACCAAGCCAGGCCATATGTACATAGTACATAGATCCACCACTCTCTGCTTGTCCTCTGCTTAAAATGCCAAGAAAATGTTATACCTTTAACCAGGAAACATGAATTTAGAATTACCTAGAATGTGCTGTATGCAGCAGAGGAAAATCATGCCCTATATACATTGTAACCTATTGCATATAACCTTGGCTGACTAAAATTTTTATATCATATAACACAAGAATGAGGAAGTTGTATCCATCTTCAGTTCCCTCTGCCCCCGTCCTCTCCCCACCCCCGTGACCAAGCACACACTTGATAAACTTCATTTCTAAAGTCAAATGGTACAGCGAGTTGACAAATATAGGAAGAAAATAGCAAACTTTTCCAAAAACATATTCATTTTCAGAATTTAAACATTAATCATTCAGAACTCACTAAACCCCTTTATCATTACAAGATTTCTTTGCTGTAAAAGATGTTTGTAAGTCTTAAAAATCAAGCCCAAAAGTATATAAGTCAAATGTATACAGGCTCCAAGATCCAAGGAACTTATTCCTTCTTTTAAATTGTACTCTATTTTTGGTAGCTAAGATATACTTACTGGATAAGTTCCTTTTAATTGCACCCTAGAATTAGAAATAGACACTATAAGGTTTAAGACCACATATACGTTATGTACAATATGTATATTTCTGTTATTGCAATTAAACTGAACTCAAAGAAATGCAGATGGTGAAAAACGAAATTTTTCTCAGAATCATATTCAAGTTGGAAATTGTAGACACACTCATATAAATCAGTTTTTCATTTTAGTTAGGATTATAGAAAGAAAGGGAGAGTAAATCATAAGTCTCTCTCCTGAACCACAAAAATCCCTTACCTGTATGGATTTGGTAATTAATGTAAATATTCAATATTCTATTAAAATACAACACAGAAGTCTAGCAGACGAGAAGGTAAATCCAAGTTTCATTTACACTTGATATCTGAAAGTCATAGACTATATTAGGAGCACTGTCTGCTCTTATCAGATGGGGTCCATAAGTTAGTAGAAATAGTCATAGTTTACTAAGGCAATTTTTAGTGACATAAGTGGCAAATGTCATAGGAAAGGAAACCTTGGGGGCTTTGCCACTGATTTTGCAGCTGTTTTATGCAGGGAGCCAGGGAATTCCGTCCTCCCCTCCGGGTCTCCCAACCCCAATTTCTTCCACTTGCCCACCACCTGGACCGCCATTCTACCAATTGGGGGTCATTCCTTTAGCTCAAGGCTTTGTGATGCTGCTGGAACGCAAGTAGGCCGGACACGAATAATCTGAGAAGGCCATTTATATTTTGATAACAGAAGGACTGATTAGATAAAAAGGGTTGATTCAAAATCTCTGTGAAAGGTTCTTAGCATGAGGTGCTTCCAGAAAAATAGACCCCTGAAAGCCTGGAACCACGGGTGGTGGGGCAGCTCTTCGCAGAGCTGCTGAGAATGACAGGGCACGCAGAGCTGCGGGGGTGCGGGGCAGAGTGGAGTCTGGGAAAGTGTTTTAAACCATGTGACCCGGAGTTTGCTGGGTGGTCATCAAAGGGACATTTTCCTCTACTTTCCTACTTTGGTGAAGGCTCTGCCTAGTGGTTACAGATATATTTCTTCTCACGAATGGTAACATCAATAACTCAGGGCAAGATATAGCACCATAAGAATCTTCTTTTCCTTTTTATTAACGATTTTTTGTCTCATTTCAAACTCATTTATGATAAAGGAGCAATTTCAATCTAGACAAGGATCCACTAGATGTTTTCTAGTGAGTAGTCCAGGCTCTCAAACTGTATTTTCTGCTTTGTCTTGCTTAATAACACAGTCTGTGTGTGTGTGCCACATAGAGAGCTATGACATTATTAGTAAAAACTTTCAAAATAAAGTTTATTTTAACAAATTAAGTATTTAATTATATATAATTATTTATTCCAATAAATTAATAAATTTAATTATATTAATATGCATTTACTTAAATTTAGAAATAAACATTTTAAATAAATATGGTAATTTACACCAGCTACAGTCATTATAGGAGTTTGGATACAGGTTGGCTTTTGGAAAATAAGACTGTGTAGACAAAAATAACAAGAGAATAAATTGTTTAAGCGGCATTAAAATGTTTTTCTAGGTATGGAGCCTCAGCTGGTCAGATTTTTATTATTAAGGTCTGAAGGAAGAGGCCCAGGAGCTCTAATTTTAAGTAGTCAATCACGGGGTTGGCATTGAGGGAATGGTGCCCCTCTAGTACTGTGAGACCTGAGATCCAGGAAGTCGGGGCTGCAGAGGCTGGATTGACGAGCTTTCAGTCTATCTTGCCCCTTTCATTAAAAATGTGATACTTATGACACCGAGAAAGGTGCAAAGCTTCTTTTGCATTCTTCAGTTCCTGGTGTATCCATTCAACAGAGCTACCGTTAGGAGGCCCTACACAGAAGCCCCTGTAACATTTTTAGCAAATATTTCTCATGACTGAACAATCCCTCATGAAGTGCAGGAAGACATGGCAGAAGTAGGCAAGAAAACCCTTGTTTAGAAATTAGGAAGAATAAAATAAGATCAATTTAGAAAGGAACAGATATTTGACTGAGCTGCAGCAAGTCAGCAGCAACAGAAAAGAAAGTCCCATTGTCAGCTGCATCCAGTGTACAGGTTTTGATGTTGGAGCACGACAAATCCAAAGCAAGGTTAAGGGGATGTCGATCACACAAACCACATTCAGGAAAAAAGCCCATTGAATTAAAAGACCTTCTCCTCACCAAGTGACCCTGTTTTCCTCCTCTCAATGATCAACATTATAGGTAGATTGTGAATAGATTTCCTTCATTTTGAGTTGGTTAATTTACTTTTTTTTAAAAAAAGACTAATTTATAATCTGAGATGTTCCCTGAGATGATCCACACCTGCAGGTATTGTTTTCTTTGATCCTCAGCCAAGTGGTTCAGACAGAACCACCAGTTTCTCAGCTAGAGCAGAGTATTTGCCTCAAATAATAATTGATTAATTGAATTGACACAGACCTAGGGATATTTCAGAGGGCATCGTTTTCAGTTCCTTTTCCTCTTTCAAGGGACTGACCAGACAGATGGCAGTCATTTCAAACATAGCAAAGACCCTTATTTTATTGCTTTGAATACATCATATCCTTCGACCTGAGGAAAGTGACTGAGATTTTGAACAATGTAAACTAGTACTGATTTGTCTTCAGTGGTGACATAGAGAATTATGTGACAGCCCAGGCATATTGACTTGAAAGTATATCTTGTCCACTCAGATGGAAACTGTGATTATGTATTAGTATGTATCAGTGTTTGCTGGCTGACGTAGCTCATGGTCCAGGGACTTATTTCAAATTCAGGCTTAAAAAGCATGTGCTTTAAAAATTATTTCCTAATTTTCCTTATAGTTTTCTTAATCTTCAGTACCACTTTGCTATAAAGTTCTGCAGTACATTCTGGCCAATCTCTAGACCTTGAGTACACACCTCCCCCCCCCCCCACCCCCATCCATTTCTGAAATTCAGCCCTAGGAGTTGGAATATATTAATTTAGTTTGTGATGGAAAAGTGCTCTTATAATCTTAAAATATATTCTTGACACGTATAGTACCAGACACTTCCAACCAGTAAACAGCATTCACCTGCCTCATTCGTTCATACTGGGCTACATTTGACGAGAAGCCAACCTGGCCACCTGGCCTCGGCAGCAGTTTTCCCTATACACGTTTAAGGTAGAAATGTTGAGAGTTCTTACCGGGCTGCGCCTCTGTGATCAGCAAAAAGGAAGAGAGAACAGACACCTAGTCAGAGAATGATGGATCAGTCAACAGGCTTGGGTAACAGAAGGCTTCCTAAACAGCTAACCAAACATGCACTCCAAGTAATCAGGCCAAAGGAAGATGGGTAGTTACTGTGTTTGTGGCTCATTTAAAACATAAGGAAGTTTTGGAGAACTCTAAAGCAAATCTTGTCCATTGTATCTCAATATAATGTAGCTTTGCTTGTGGAGATGTACTAGCTTCAAGTTAAGTGCACACAAGAATGAGGTGGAAATGTATAAGAAATGTTGATATCTTGGCATGAGGAGTTTTAAGGGAGGGGAGTTTTAGAGCATAGGTCATAAAGGGAAAACTAATCCCTCACACCTCTATAAAGGGTGTTAAACATCCTAAGAATAATGCATTTCCCACATAATTAGGCCTAAATTGGAGCCTCCAAAAGTCAGAGACCAGGATTAGACAGACCCCTTCTTTGCCTGACTCTCTTCCTCAGTGTTCTATGGAATATAGGCTGATGAGGACTTCATTTTAGGTGTTCTTGGCCTGGTGGTTTGGGCAGCCTCTACCAGTGAGTAGAAGTGTGATGGGGAAGATGAGGAGCCCCTGCCAAACACAGATGGGAAGTGAAACTGTCCAGCACTGACAGAACACTGGTGGACCAGACGACGTCTGGAAAACACAACAAGCAGACATACTACATCTCTTTCATTCCTCACACTTTGACAATGGCTACCAATTGACCTCGACAATCTCTGACAGCTCTCCCTCCTTAGACTTGTTCTGTAGTAACAAGAGTGACTATGACATGAATAAGGAGAAAGATGATGCTTAGAATTTCACCTTCAGGATATGGACTAACCCATGAATTCACCAGAGACTACCTAGGAGCCTATGTTGGCCAAACCTCCAAATCTGGGCCAGCAGCACAAATATAAAGGTAACTAGAAGGCTGCTCAAATACAGGATGGCTCTGTTCTCCGGAACATAGGTAGGAAATGAAAACCTGTAGTTGTTTATATCGGAGAGGCCTCCACGGATATCTAGGCCAGCTGCCTTGCTCATATAAAGGGGAGAGTGAGGCTCTGCGACACACAGCCAGCAAATGGGTAGAATCAGAGACAGAACTTAGATGCGTGATTTCCCATGACTATGTTCTTCCTAGGACACCAGGCATGACATTGTTGGAGGGGTCCTAAAAGGCAACAGGCCCTGAGGCTAATGCCCAGGAATGGGCACCTCAGACGAGTTCTGTGAGTAGCCAGCAGTTTAGAGGTATTGACAGAGTCAACTTTGCTTGTAAGAGCTTAGACCTTGTTATTCGCCTTACTTTCCAGGTGCTGCTCCATATTGATTCCATCTCTCTTATAAAGCCGTCTATGTCCATAGATGTGATTTAAATAAAATTAGGAAAAAAGACCACTATCTATTTTGGGGCTTAAATTCTCTTGTTAATTTTTTCTGTGTTTTGAGAGAATTTCAAATACTTTTTTATATGAAGATTTAAGTTTTATAATTCTTTAATGACCAGACTCACATTCTTCTTTAAGAAAAGAACGCGGGAATGTATAATTTTAGCTCAACTTCATGGTAAACAATTCATTCTTTTTGCTTTTTAAGATTTTACTTATTTATTTTTAGAGAGAGGGGAAGGGAGGGATAAAGAGAGGGAGAGAAATATCAGTGTGTGGTTGCCTCTCATATGCCCCCAACTGGGGACCTGGCCTGCAACTCAGGCATGTGCCCTGACTGGGAATCGAACCAGCGACCCTTTGGTTCACAGGCCAGCACTCAATCCACTGAGCCACACCAGCCAGGGCAATAATTCAGTCTTAAAAATAACATAAAATAAAGCAAAAGAGGGGATTAAAAGTGACACAAGCTCCCCCAAGATAAAATTATGAGAAATAATGCAAAATAAAGTGCTGACTGTAGCCATATAGAAACAGAAACTTAAATTCAAAAAATGTTATTAATATAATATTATAGAGAACAACACTTTCCAAAATAATTTCAATGTGTTAATCTACCCAAATTAAGTCATATCTTCACCTCTAGTGAGTTAAAAACCTAAATTTTAGTCAATAGTTTCTATATTTTTTTCTAGTAGAAGACAACCTCATAAGACAGCATTTTGGAAAATGTATTTGCAAAATGCCTTCCTCAAAGAACAGCTGTTCAAATTCATGTGGTCACATAGTCAAGTTCATTAGCCAGAATCCAGAAGACCCACTAGAAGCTATGGAAAGGTCAGAGGCAGAAAGCCTCAAGGTCCAGAATTAAGAGTATCTGAAACCTTCAAAAGAAAGAGAACTCCAGAAGTCAAATTAAAGGGAACTATCTACGTTAATTATCACCATTAAGGAGCATAAGCTAGCTGTAGGCACTGCCAAAGTCAAGGACAGCAAAATCTTTATCAGCCAAGAGATAAGGATCTTTGCCTATTAAAAATTTTATTTTACTGTTTCTTCTGTCATTTTCCATGATCTCTGAAGCCTTTAGCATTCTATATTTGTTCCACCAAGAGATTTTCTTCAAACGTGGAAGGAAACTCAGTTAGTATCTGCTCTAAAGTTCAAATGTGTGCAGGGAAAGGAGCAGCAGGGCTGCTGTGTGTAAGGGCACACGTGTTTCACGAAGCTCTGGTGGACTGCCCATTACTCAGGTGCACTCGTGCCTGCCATGCGAAACGTGGGCCCAGTATTGCCAGGCCCTCAAAGTGATTGAACAAAAACGCACAATATCATTTTTTCCAATTCAGATGTTCTGATTTTTAAATGCAGACCAAAACTGTTTTTAACTGCACAACCAAACAAAACACTTACCCAGGCTCAGAATCTGCAGGTGGCCAATTTGTTTCTGATTGCAGGCATTTGTATCACATAAAAGAAGCTCTCTGTAAATTTCATCTGCTGTTTTTATTACTTCACCTGATTACTCAAATTGGTCTATTCCTTTTTCTGAACAAATTTCTTGCATTCCTAATTAAACATTCATTGTTCAATTCCTAGACTTCTCTTGATTGTCTTATAAATTTGGGAGGTTTTGAAAAACAGTTTATTTTCCCCCTTATGTTTATTTTGCTGTTCACCTCAGAGATAACTTTTTGTGTTTTGCAGCTGTTTTCAAAGTGAGTAAATACTACTTAAGTTATAACTTGATCTCTAGAATAAAGATATTTGGTTGTATTTGTAAATGTTTTATTTGTAAAATTTATATAGTTTATAATATGGATATAACTACCTACAGAAAATACCTGAGCCTATGTCCTTGGAGTATCTACAGGGCCCTTCTTCCACATCAGCTTTGTTTTGTCATTTTTTGTACAAAATAATACAAATTCAGTTAACTAGGATAGCTTAGCTTTAGCCAATGGAGGTCAGTGTTTTAAGATATTTATTTTAAAAAGTAGCCAAATATAATCTGTCTTGCTCATCAAAATCATTAAATAACCAGCCTCAGGGTTTGAAGCTTTATGACATCCTCATTTGCTAAATTCAGTGCCATGGGGAAACAGAAAAATGTGTGAAAAGCTATAAAATACCAAATAGGTATTTTAAATAGCCTAGTCATAGCAAATTCAGTGAGCCATGTTAGAGAATTTCCTAGGAGAGAATCAGTATATATGATTATTTTATTATTTTGATCCCAGACAATATTCCTATTTGTTTTTAAAGCTTTAGGGTGAAGACAGACTCTCTGGCAAGCCCCTGTTTGCCATCCTCCCATTGGAGGTGTTTGTCTATATTTAAATTCATTTCTATTATAATTTAAATTGTATTTAAATTATAGCTATTACAAGTCAGATTACAATGAATACCTATCATGTCCAACAGGACTTGGTTGAGTTGATCTTCTGAAACTCCATTTGGCAAGAAAAACAAAAAGATCACTACAAGAAGATATCACCACAAATGGACGAGATTAAGCAATGAACAAGATGACATTTCCAAAGGAAAAACAAGGCAAGGGAGTGGGAGGAGGGCTGTCCCCTGAAAACACCAGTTAACAATGAGAGGGAGGAAGTGCCTGGGTTAGAACTGCTGAGGACGACAGGAGGGAAACCAATGAGAAACAGGAGTTGAAAAGGTCCATGGGTGACCTTCGGGCCACACATTCTTGTCATTGTTTGAAGTGACCAAATTTGGACGATTCAGAGAAAGATTCAGGGTTAAGGAGAATAAGAGAAATTGGCAAAATATAAACAACAGTTACTCATGTGCACCAATAATATCGTATGCCACATTGCATGTGATACATAGTTGACTCTCAGTTACTCAGAAGTGGGCCATTTAGTCCAGTAATAATAATAATACTAATAACAGGTGCTGATTTTATTTTGGAAAACAAAAAGACATTGGATCCATATTTTGATAAAGCAATATTTTGATCCTATTTTTTGTTCTTCCTGTGTCTTTTGTTCCTCCTCCTGCCTATCACATGGGCTTGCTACAAGTGCGTATCCTGTAGGTGCTTCAGAATATGCCGGGTTTGCCAACGGGCAGGATGAGAGGTTACGGCACTCATTGGAGCATCTACTTAAGGTGAGTTACATAGAATCAGCCCAGCACTTCTGGTGCTTGTTAACATGGAAACACAATATTTTAATGCTTTCCAGGGGCAAGGTCATCTGTGTCATCTTCCCAATAAGCCAGCAACTGAGAAGAGAACATTGATTTTTTTGTTTGTTTTTGAGTAAAATAATTCTCAGAATAAATTTTGGTTGCATGTTGTTCTAAGATTAAAAAAAAAATAGAGGCACATCATGTCAGAATTGTGCTGCCACTAAAATTTACCCAGTGGTACTAAAAAGCAACCCACACGAGGTGATTTACACTTTTATAAAAATCCTTTTTCTGTCTCTGACAACCCCAGAAGGAGATTTTCTTTTTTTTTAATGAATTTGCTTTATTTTTATATGTTTTCTATTTTCTTATCATTTGCCCATTTTTTTCTTTTTCTTTTTCACATTTTTAAAAATCGAATTGATTGGGGCAACACCGGTTACTGAAACCACGTGTGTTTCTAGTGTACCACTCCACATCATCTGCCCGAGGCATCGAGCACTCACCACCCCAAATCAAGTCCCCTTCTGCCACCACTTATCTCCTCTGTGCCCTCTTCCACCTTCCCCCATTCCTCATTCCTTCTGGCAATTATCCTACGAAGATACTTTTCTGACTAACTGGAAAAAAAAGGTGACCTCCCTTTTCTAGGCCAGCTTCACAAGCATTCATACAAGATGGATGCCATCATGTTATTCATTAACAAAAAGTTAACTTAAAAAAATTTGTACATGGTATGTACATGCGGCTTGACTAACTCAAGCAAAAGCTGCAATAAACAAAATTCAATACCTGAAATATTTGGTCATCTGCCTGTGATTGAGGCTGAGGTAAATCTTTGCAAAATTACTCTGTGGCCCTTCATAACTAGCTGGTGAAATCACTTAGCAATCAACTTTCTTTTTTCCCCATAGGACACAATTAGACCTGGTCCTGGTTCACAAGGGTTTGTTTTTAAAGTTCAAAATTGTGTTTAGGTGTTAAACGCAGTCAGTTATTAAATGTGCAGATGATGAGAATAAACAGAATAAAAATATTTGGCCAACATGTGGAAAGGAATTGTTATTTCTTACCGGGCTTTTCCTCTAAGAGTGTAAGCATGGGGAAGAAAACAAGAGAACATGAAAGAGGCAAAATGTATTTTCAAGAAGCAGCAGCTCAACGCTCAGAATAACCTTACACACATCAGCTCTCCAAGGCACTGCTGTTATGAATACTTCCTATGAGTGTCTGATACAGTTATTCCTAGGCTGCTGGCTGAACTTGAAGGGCAGCAGCACAGACCACCCCAAAATATGCCACTTAGGCATACTGATGATCATAAACTGTAGGCACTTGGCTTTCTCTGAACTTCCTTAATTTGCCTAAAGATTTATCCTCCAAAAGGAACTCAATTGTCATTGACCCTCCTCCGGGGAGTTTCATCAACCGGGGACATTGGCTCATCACGAGACAGGGTGGTCAGAAGCTAGGAAAATTTCTTGGCAAGTGGAATAGGGAAACTGAGACAGCTGAACAAACTGGCCAAGCAATTTATAGCCAGGTACAGATGGTCACCAGGGCAGAAGGCCCTGAGTGCTTGGCAGGGGCCAACGTTGGGAAAACAGGGACCTGGTCCCCAGGGTAACCTTGCCTCCCTGGAGATATCATCGAGGCCTCAGTTGTATTTCAGCTCCAGGCCCAGAAAAGCAGCAAAACCAAGAGGGCGATGCCAGGTCCAACTGCAATGACTAAAGACCCCTGCCATTGACCAATCAGTGGAGACCGTGACCCTGAAAGGGCACATGTGGAGAACTGATGAATATTCTGCTAAAACCCTCCCTTGACACCTCCCCCAAAATTCCTACCTGCAAGAAAGAGATAAAGCCTTGAGACAAAGGATCCAGTGCATGTTTTCCACGTTCTCCCTTTCCTTCCTTCTCCCCCACCCACTTCCTTCTTCACAGGCATGCAGCTTCTCTTAAACTCTAAGGCAATGGGCAGCTGGCAACCTGTCCCCAAAGCCCCTTTTCTCTGACTTCCCAGTAAGCTAAGACAGCCCAGCCTAGGCTCTCCCGTTGCTTCTTCTATGCTAAGCCCTTCCTTGTTTCACTGTCGCCAGCTTTAATAAATGTATCCTCATAGTAACCCCTACTCATACTGTGAAATCATCCCTCCTACACAAAGTCAAGAACCCTCACACTGGCCCTGGGCAGATCCACTCAGGGCCAGGTCCCTGTCCAGTATTATCACAGGAGAGGAGACAGAAGCCAACATCACACCCAGACAAACTTTGTCACAAACCATCATACCATTGTTTCTTCTAAGGGTCTATTTACCTTTCTTAAAATTATTTCTTCTCCCCTGAGATGACTGCATCCCCTCCCCTTTCCCTATAAAAATGATATTTAAACAGTATTTCCACACTGCTTTCCACAGTGGCTGCACCAGTCTGCATTTCCAACAGTGCAAAAGTGTTCCCCTTTCTCCACATGCTTGCCAGCACTTATTGTTTGATTTATTGATGATAGCCATCCTGACAGGTATGAGATGATATCTCATTGTGTTTTTAATTTGCATTTTTCTGATGATTATGACATTGAGCACCTTTTCATATCTATTGGCCATACATATGTCCTCTTTGGAGAGCTGTCTATTCATGTCCTTTGCCCATTTTTCAATTGTGTTGTTTATTTTTTTGGTGTTGAGTTTCATAAGAACTTATAAACTTTGGATATTAACCCCTTATCAGATATATCAGCAAATATGTTCTCCCATTCTGTGGGTTGTCTTTTTATTTTGTTGTTTTCCTTTGCTGTACAAAAACTTTTCAGTTTGATGTAGTTCCATTTATTTATTTTCTTTTGTTTCCCTTGCATGGGGGGATACATCTGATCAAATATTGCTATGAGCAATGTTTGAGATTTTGCTGCCTATCTTCTCTTCTACAATTTTTATGGTTTCAAGTCTAACATTTAAGTCTTTAATCCATTTTGAATTTATTCTTGTGTGTGGTGTAAGAATGTGGTCTAGTTTCATTTTTCTGCACATATCTGTACAATTTTCCTAACACCATTTATTGAATAAACCATCTTTAGCCCATTGTATGTGCTTGCTTCCTCTGTTGATTAATTGACTATAAAAGTGTGGGTTTATTTTTGGGCTCTCTATTCTGTTCCATTGATCTGTGTCTATTTTTATGCCAGTACCATGCTGTTTTGATTACTGTGGCCTTACAGTATAGTTTCATATTAGGTAGAGTGAATCCTCCAACTTTATTCTTTCTCAGGATCACTGTTGCTATGTGGGTTTTTTTGTGGTTACATGTGAACTTTGAAATATTTGTTCTAATCTGTGAAATACACCATTAGAATTGATAGGAAATGCATTGACTCTAGATTGCTTTGGGCAGTATGGATATTTTAATGAAGTTAATTCATTCTATCCATGAACATGGTATATACTTCCACTTATTTGTATCTTCTTTAATTTCTTATAATTTTTTGAGTACAGGTCTTTCCATCCACGATTAGAAAATTAAAAATGGATCTGCCTTGTGATCCAGTGACCCCACTGCTGGGAATATACCCAAAGGAACCCAAAACACTAAGTTGAAAGAACATAAGCACCCCTATGTTCATTGCAGCATTATTTACAATCACCAAGATCTGGAAGCAGCCCAAGTGTCTATCAGTAGATGAATGGATCAAACAACTATGGGACATTTATACAATGGAATACTACTCAGCCATAAAAAAGAAGAAAATTTTACACTTTGCGACAGTATAGATGGACCTGGAGAACATTATGCTAAGTGAAATAAGCCAGTCAGAGGAAGATAAATACCATATGACTTCACTCATATGTGGAATCTAATGAACAAACTGAACTAACAAGCAAAACAGAGACAGACTCATTGATGGAGAGCAGGATGACAGCTAAAGGCAGGGGAGGTCAGGGGGTGGAGAAATTGAGTAAAGAGGAAAAAGGACTCATGGACAAGGACAACTGTGGTGATTGCAGGAGGGGAGAGATATAAGGAGACTAAGTGGTAATGGAAAACAAATAAATTTAAAAAATGATATTTAATCCTGAATTCTAAAAGTTATCTCTTTGAGTTACTCGTTTTTTCTGGGTGTCTTCCAGGCATACATGACATTGGCATATTAATAAATTTCTGCGTGTTTTTCTCTTAATTTTTCTTTTTGTTAGAGGTCCAGCTGAAAACCTAAGATGGGTAGAGGTAAAGTTTTGCCTCCTCTATAAGTTCAAGTTACAGAGGGCATAGGTGTGGGCTCCATTTGAGGATAGTCTAAGCTCCCTTTTGAATAATTTGTTTTTATCAAATAAATTTGTGCCTTGAAAATAGAAAAGTATGCTTTGCAATACTGAAAGGAGTTGGAAAATGCCATTAATGCTTTATAGCCAGGCATGATCCTGAAACTAAAACATGAGATTTTCCAGAAGTTCCCGTCTTGTCAGGGAACCCAGTCCCTATCATCTTCTCCCTAAATACCCTGGCTACAACCATCGATTCTTTCATTCTATCTTTTAGTTCCCACCACTCCCAGGAGACAATAACAAATTAGTTTCCTGGTGAGTGGTCTCTGGCTCCTTGGAATGCTCTTTGATTTCCTCAGCAACTGTCTTAAGTGAGGGCTTCATTTCTTGAAGTACTCCATGAGCTTTCTATATGTGCTTCCTTATCCTATGGTCCCTATATCCAGTTTCACCTCCTAAATCCATCCGTTTGCACCATCTTCAGAATTATTTCCAAAAACAGTGAAGTGAAAATATTACTCCATTCTTCACGAACCTCCGTATTTCAGAAAATAGAATGTAAGCTTCATTCTGTCACTTTACGCCCTCACGATGGGCCCCAGCTCACCTTCACATCCTCGTCTCCCACTGCTGTCTGCATGAAACCTACACGTGGCCACAGTCTCCTGACATCTTCTGAACATGCAGGTTACTCACACACTTCCCTGCCTCTGCTTGAGCTGCTTCTTCAGCCTTCCATGCCCCCTCCCTCTCCCTCAGGTCCAGCTTACTCATTTTCCAAGGCCAGTAACACTCCCAGAGGCCTTCTTCAGGCTTCTCAGCCAGAATAAATCGCTCCCTTCTCTTATTTGATCACAGCATGTTCCTATTGGTCACAACAATCAGCCCATATCGAAGGTCTTTTTATTTGTCCGGCACTTAATTACCTCAAGGGAAATGAAGGTACATGTTGTAAGCATATTTTCTGCAGTTCATATTTTGTTCTGTATTATTTAGGTATTTCCATCTGGTTATTAGCTCACAGTAATAGTTGTGAATGGACTCTCTATCCCCAAGCATAGTGCTACACATAGTAGGTACTCAAAATATGTTGAGGAATTCCATTTGGGGGCCATTAAAAATGATAAAATATCTGAGGCACAGTGTCTTTCACAATACAGAAAGATGCTTTGCTCTCTGAAATAAAACTGGATTATATATTGACCAAGTGACGTGGCTTCGGTTATAATGGTTCCTTCACCAGCACCCACGAATGTTTTACCTAGCGCTTAGCTCTTACCTAACTGTTGATCTCTCTGCCCATTAGTGACTTCAGGTATGAACGCAGGTTACAAAGTCTCCCAGAAGGTGTAACAGTGGGGGAATTGTAACAGTGAGGACTTGTAGCCCACCCCACCATTCTTTTGACATTGTTCCTGTAAATGCTGACTCTGACTAATATGTAGCTTGCAGATAAACAACATGATTGTATACGATTCCTAGGAACTATTCAAAAGATATAGACTCTGATCTTCAGACATTCCAGCTCTGGAGGATTTGCTGACCTTCAACTGTGGAGCCAAGATGAGTCACACCAGACCCATTACTTGTCTTGTCAGAATGGACTATGCTCATCTGTGTGGAGAGATGAGCCCCTCCCCTTGATCTCTTTGTTCTGCTTTCCCTCTCCCTCCTTATAGAAAACTCTGCCTGCACTGAGGTGTTAAGATGGGCTTTGAGACATGAGTCCCTGAACTTCCAGATGGCCCGCATCTGAATAAACCTGTCTCCTTTACAACAACACCTGTCTCTTGAGTATTGGCTTTTGAAGTGGCAGGCATCTGGACCTGCACTCAGTTACCAAGGTGGCACAGCTTTGCACAAACATTAGTGCAGAACTATGTGATCAGATCTCCAGGGTGAAATTTTCTTCTACAGCAAAAGATAAATCTTTAGAAGCCCTGAGGGTCAAGATAGGGGCCACAAGTTTGGTGTTGCTTTTAGACCCAGACCCTTAGTAAGTAGCACAGAGAAATGAAAATTATTAGGGTCCAGGTTCTCAACCTACAGGCAAAAAGAATTTTAGGATTAAAACCAAATAGCTTCAAAGGGATTGTCATGGTCAAGGGAGGAACATGAGTTTTTATATATTCAATTAGCTTAACCCCTATTTTTGGAATGCCTTGGAGCAAGTTACATGGTGCCTCAATTCCATAATTTGTAAAGCAGTGATGATTGCTACTTGTTGAACTATAAGGATTAAAAGAGAGGGTGATATTGACAACTAACATATATTGAGAACTTACTGTTATTGTTTTACCTTATGTGGTAGGGGTCATTGCTAGCTTTAATTTATCAATGAGGAAAAAGAGGCTCAGAAAGGTTCCTAGGTCACATAGTTACAAAGGAGTGGAGCTGGGACTCGATCCCAGATTTCTAACATCAGAGAGCCTGGTCAAGGGTGGGCTCATGGCACAGCCCAAGTTTCCTCAACAGATTAAACTCACTTCCAGGGCCTTATCAGCACTGGGGTGTAGAAACAACAGGAGCTAAAAACTCACGGCTCAGAAAGCCTGGAAAATGATCTTGGATCTTTCCAATGAAAACAACTAAATAGATCATGCCTGTCTATCAAAGCAGGTCTCGAAGAACAAGCTCTTCAGAAAGTGAGTTTGTTATTCTAGGCATGATTACAGATTTTAGAAGTAAACACTGATTTTAGCCTTTTTCTAGAATTAAATGCATATTATTTAATTAGATTCAGAGTAACAAGCATGAATACACAAATGATATGGTACCTTTCTTCTTCACACCTTTCCATTTGGCTACATAATGATTAAATCATCTTTATTTAATATATATATATTTTAATTGTTAGAAGCTATCAATATCAAGAGGCTATAGCCTCTTGGCTTAAGGGTTTCTTCAGAATGTTTAACAAGCAAACAGAAAATGACATAGCAAGGGAATTCTCCTTTTTAAAATGAGCTAATAGCATCACAGTTGATTTTTAATAATGGAAAAATAATAAGAGCACTGATAAACAATGTATACCCACCCCCCCCCACACACACACTAGTACTTAGAAACAGAGTAAGTAAACTTTTGGATTGTACAAAACATATACCTAAAATATAACCATTGAATCATCTCTAAGTGCAGAGATTTCCCTATCCCATGGCCTGAGAAAAGGTAATTCACAAATCTTGTTGAGAGGCAGCTCATCCTTGTGATCAACAGCTTTCCAAGGAACAGGTAGACCCCTGCTCTCTGCAGCTGGAGAATCTCTATCTGGCTGCAGTTACCCCAAATCACTTTCTAATGCAAGTGGTCATTCAAGTTAGGTCTTGTTGGAGCCTACATTTCTGTATGAGGGGCTAGAAATCAGCAACAATTAAAACTGAATTCTGTTTAAGACCCAGAGCCAAAGCTAATAGAAGTAAAAGAAGAAAATATACACCAGAGTTTCAGTGATCCTTACATGGAAGTTTTGTGCTATAAACACATTCTTGCCTCTTAACAAGGAACTGAGTTGCTATGGGAATTTTTGGCATCCAGCTTTATCGAGTGGGATCAAGAAACAAAAAGCCAGTCTAATCTATTAGCCTTTTAATAGTCTACAATTGTTTAGCCTTAGTAACAGGATGGCTGCATTTTAAATCTTTGTATTTCAACCAATGAGATTTTATCATAAATATAACCACTTACTATCTGTTATTTATGACCAGTCATAACAGGGAACAAAAGGATGATTTATTCATTTATAAATTATTAACAGATATTTACTGAGCACCTAATAAAGACCAGAAACTATTCTAGGCATATTAGTGAACAAAACAATAGGAACAATAGATAAAAAAGCTCCAATGAGGTTACTTTGGGAAGGAAGGGAAGGGGACGAATTACAGATATGATAAATATGCAAAGTATTTGGTATTGAGATAATGAATACAATTTTAAACAGTAGAGCAAGTAAAGAGATTCGGAATGCTGAGACAGAGAGTTCTGCGATTTTAAATAAGGGCGTCAGGGTAGGCCTCACTGAAAAAGCGACAGAAACAAACACCTGAAGTTGAGAGGGACATCACAGCGCAGCCACCTGGGGGGGAGGGCCCAGCCAGGGAGCCCTGCAGGAATAGAATGAGGAGGAAGAGTGGCAGGAGGTACTCTGGGGGCCAGGGGTGTCCCCACCACAAGGGGCTCGAAAACCACAGTAAAGACTTTGGCTCCATCTGTCCCAATGCAGATTACGGCTGTTATTTATCAGGGGCTCTCAACTGTGGACGTTCAGTACTGGCGGTTGCCAGAAGAGGCATAGATGAAACAGATAAAACAGTATCAGACAACGCCTGGATGTGACATATGCTGTCTTTTGTCATTACTCTTTGAAAGTGTATTTTGATTCCCTAGGTACCATGTTAACAAAATAAAATAAAGATGGGCCCCAAATAAGAGGTAGGAAGGGAGCTTCAATTTGGCAAAACAGAATGAGACCAGTCCATCTTGCCTTGCTCGCTGTTGGCCACGTTAGGACAAGAGGCTCTGACTGGCGTGCTTGGTGCTGCACTCTGCTGTGCTGGTAGCTGAATGAAAACAATAGTGCCTAAGGTCCATGGGCAGTGGGTGGCTGTCCTTTAGACAGATATAAGAGATGGAAAAAAGTCTCACCTTAATTCTGTTTAAAAATAACATTCTCTCCAGTTGCCGAGGGAACATTTTTCTGACATAATTAATGTGAGTGATTCACAGTCTTAAGATTTTTTTTCTGAAACAATTAAAAAGTACATTCATTGCTGTAGATTATTTTTGGCACTGAAGTTATTCTTCAAAGGATAAAGAGATGGATACAATTTTTATACTGTAATACTTATTTTTATACTATAATTCATACACATAAACTACTTAGTATAAAAGCTACTTATATCATCTAGTAGTAAAAGAAAGACAATAAAGTATTTACCCTTTACCCTCGGGGCAAGTGACTGAAACCTGAGACTTCAGGTGAAAAAGCAGACATCTCACTGGGAGGGGAATGAGGGCAGAAAGCTGGGGCCCACAAAAAGAAGAGCACATTCATGAACTTAAAGCACCCGGCAAACTCTAAGAGAAGACATGAAGTTTTTGTTCATATTTTTCATCAGTTCCAGGAGAAAAGCTTGATTGAATAGAAGGGGAAAAGATTAAAGAAATTCAGAACCCTAAATTTGCTCTTGCTATAAATGGTGCACGGAATCTATGTGGCATTATATCACAGCGAAACACCACGTTCCACATAACTTCCCACAGCGAAGAGCATCCATGCGTCCAGTCACATAACCCTAAGCACCTACTACGCGTCACCCGACGCTGTAGGCCCTTGAGGAAAGGCCCCATTGAGGAAGGAGTGAGAACCTACAACTTCTGGGTGAAGGATCAGTTGTCATAAACCCAGATTTCCTCAATTGTTCACAAATGATGCTTCTGTTACAGACTTATTTTTCAGATCGATTGCTTTTTTACAGAGCTTGTTCTACCCTGATTATGACCATTAGTTCATATAAATAGCTTTAAATTCTAAACTCTGTACCAGTAGAACTAACACAACCAAGGCAGAAGACCTTAAGGATATTTACAATATTAGTTTTTTAAATATAATTAGCATTATAATTAAAAGCATATAATTCTCGAGTTTGCTACCTCTGGTTAAGGATATCCTAACATTTTATGTTTCAGTAATGTGGATGTATTGTCTCATCCTATTAGACTTTAAGTTGGGAACAGAAATTGAGTCTCTGCCCCAGGCGATCAGGTTTCTGGGACCCCCAACCAGAGTAGGTTGTCTGAGACAGTAGAACATAAAGAATTTGGAATTATGCAAGGAAGTTCTTTCATACCTCACAAAGGGAAGCAAAATACCATGTACTCAGAGGGTACAATGAAGATTAATTAGAGAAATAGTGACAAAGGCAACCCAGATTGAATTCATATTCCACCATTTTCAAGGATATCAAAACGTACAACCCAGTGGTCTACTCCTACCAGAGAACAGTGGGCATGAGGGTTGGGTAGGGGGAGAACAAGGAAACAAAAGCAACAGAGAATACCCCAGGGAACAATAATTAGTAATAAAGGAAAGAAAAACAGAAACCAGACACGAAACTAATTCGTCTGGGGGCAGTCCATAGCTTATTATAATGTAGGAAAGAGAACACTACATTTTGAAAAAGTCAAGTCCCACTCAGTGCCCCACCTATCTTTCTGTATAAGGTCCGGCAAAGAGCTAACATCTCGTGTGCCGACATTGAATGACTTGGACAGGCTGCCTGCAGCTTCGTCTCGAGGCTTCTCAGACTGCATCTGGGATCTGAGATGTTGTTGCAATGTCTGCTAAGGGTGTGGAGGGAAGAGTGGTCGCTTATATGTCCCCTGATTGATATTCCTGGTCTAGACCCAACTCAAATGATGCTTGCCCTATGAAGCTCTCCTTGATGAGCAGAACCCAAGCTGAGCCTCGTCCCTCTAACTCTCTGCACTTGAGGCCTGGGCTGAGCGCTGAGCATCAGAGTGCACACAGTCTTTAGCCCCCTCCCCCCCTTACACCGTACAGCATTTCCCACCAGGAGCAAATGCCAGTGGGTAGGAGACTGGAGCTCTCCTCCCCCGCTGATGACTCTTGTTTTCACTGAACTCAATGGGGTGCTGAAACTTCTGCCAAAGTGAGGAAAGGAAAGGGGGTGGTGTTACCAAGCAGCAGCAAATTCATGGATTTTACTCTCTGGCAAGCTAATTTGGGGGTGGCAGGGTGGGTGGGCCACCTGGAATAGGCAAAAAGCACCAGACTGTCTCTAGTTCAAAGCTGTCTCCCCTTCCCCATATTTTTTGATTAAGTGACTCTGTCATGGATTGCAAATCTCCAGGAACAAGATCAAACTAATTGCTCCTTCATAGCACCCTGTCATATTCATTCCTGTATCACTAGATTTTACAGGCGATGGGAGGAGGCAGCAGCCTATGTGCCAGGAGAGGTCGACACCTACTCTCACATCACTTCTATCAGCCCTCTTCTTCTCCACTCTGCACAAGACCTCCCTTGCTATCTTTATCTTTCTGCCTCCCACCAGTCTCTTAAGTGAAGGAAAAGGAGTGCGGAGCTGAAAAGGCAACTGATACTTTATAGGGCCTGCCTGAACTGGGCAATTTGCAACATTAGCTCCTGTCTTTACACCAGTCCTGAGAAGGTAGGTATTCTTGTTCCCATGTTACAGACTTAGAATCTGAGGCTCCAAGTTAAGGGACCTGCCCATGGACACACAGATAATAAGACACAGACTCAAAAGCCTGCGTTCCTCCTATTTCACAGTATACTTCATGGAAATGTTCTCTTTATTGGTCCCCTTGCTGTGTCCCCAGCCTGCTTTCCACAGAGACTCAGGCAGAAAACACAGCAGAGTGTTAGAGCTGAGAGGGATCTTAAAGGCAATTGAATCATAGACCTTGGTTTTGCAGATGAGAAAACACTGTGTTTTTAACTTGGCAGAAGGAGGCTGTTGCTAGAGTCCTGTCCCTTGAGCCTTCAGCAGCCTCTTGGTCTTTGAGTCGATTTCATCTTTGAAATGGGCAATCATCATCATCATCTCTCTGCCTGCTTAATAGTGTGGCTGCTCATGCCACCTTCTGATCATGACAGCATTTATAAAATGTAAGCCATTATTACAGTGAATCATTGATGTAAAAATGCTTGATTGATTGACTGATTAGGAGAACTGAAATATATGAGACATACAAAGATGAGGTGTTATTCCTTAACACTTAAATGTTCATGGAGTCTTAAAAATGAGAGAATTTTCATAAACTAGAAACCACATGACACGGCCCAAATGAAGCCCGGCTGGCCTGTTAGCTCCACCTTGCTGTCTTGTCACATGAAGGGACACACGAAGTACCAGATTAGGGAGTGTGTAGACTGGGAAGAAGGCTGGGGAGGTCGGCTTCTGAGTTGGGGTCATGGACCCTTGAGGCACTATCACAGTGACAGCCTTCAAAGGGTCCTGTGAGTACTTAGAAAGCAACCACTGTGGAAAACAGTATGGAATTTCCTCAGAAAACTAAAAATGGAACTGCCTTTTGACCCAGCAATTCCCCTGCTGGGATTATACCCTAAGAGCCCTGAAACACCAATCCAAAAGAACCTATGCACCCCAATGTTCATAGCAGCACAATTTACAATAGCCAAGTGCTGGAAGCAACCTAAGTGCCCATCAGTCAATGAGTGGATCAAAAAACTGTGGTACATTTACACA
>VMDR010007850.1:0-38762 GCA_007922815.1 Macrotus californicus
GAGACTAAATCAGTAATCAATAGCGTCCCAACAAACAAAAATCCAAGGACAAATGGCTTCACTGGTAAATTTTACAAAACTCTTAAAGAAGAATTAATACCAAGCCTTCTTATATTGTTCCAAAACACAGATGAGGAGGGAATATTTCCAAACTCATTTTTGAGGTCAGAATTACTGTGATAGCAACAGAAAAGGACACCACAAAGAAAATTACAGGACAACATCCCTGATGAATACAGATGCAAATATCCTCAAGGAAATATTATCAAACAAAATTTACAAATACATGAAAAGGATCATAATTATCAAGTGGGGTTTATTCCCAAGATAGAATAATGACTTAACATTCACATAGAAATTAATATGATACACTACACTAACAAAAGAATAAAAATCATATGATTATCTCAATAGATGTAGAAGCATTAGACAAAATTCAACATCCATTTATGATAAAAACTTAACAAAATAAGTACAAAGGGAACGAACTTCAATGTAATGAAGACCCTATAAGACAAGGCCACAGCTATCATCATACTCAGCAGTAAAAAGACAATAGATGAATAAAAACAAGGATGCCCACTCTCACCATTTTTATTCAGCATAGTAGTGGAAATCCTAGCCAGAGCAATTAGGAAAGAAAAAGAAACAAAACGTATCCAAATTGGAAAAGAAAAAGTAAAACTGTCATTATTTGAAGATAACAACATATATAGAAAACCCTAAAGACTCCACCAAAAACAACTGTTAGAATAAGTTAATTCAGTCATGTTTCAGGATACATAATCAATATACAGAAATATGTTGCATTTCCATACACTATTAACAAACTATTAGAAAAAGAAATTAAGAGAACAATCTCATTATAATTTCATCAAAAACAATAAAATACCTAAGAATAAATTTAACCAAGGACGTGAAAGAGCTATACACGAAAAAGTATAGGACATTGATGAAAGAAATTGAAGATGACACATAAATGCAAAAGTAGTCCATGCTCATGAATTAGAATATTGATAAAATGTCAATACCACTCAAAGCAATCTACAAATTTAATGCAACCCCTATCAAAATTTCAATGATATTCACAGAAATAGAACAAACAATCCTAAAATTTGTATGGAACCACAAAAGACCCAGAATAGCCAAAAACAATCTTGAGAAGTACAAAGCTGGAGGCATCATGCGTCCTGATTTCAAACTATATTACAGAGCTACAGAAATCAAAACAGTAAGGTATTGGGATAAGGACAGACATGTAGGATCAGTGGAACAGGATAGAGAGCCCAGAAATAAACCCATGCATACATGATCAATTGATTTCTGCAAAGAAGCCAAGAATATACAACGGGGAAAGAAAGTCTCTTCAATAAATTGTTGGGAAAATGTGGCAGCCACATGCAAAGGAATGAAACTGAACAACAATATGATACCATGCACAAAATTAACTTAAAATGGAGTAAGGACTTCAATGTAAGACCTGAAATCATAAAAGTCCTTAGAAGAAAACACAGGCAGTAAGTTCCTTGATATCAGACTTGGAGATGATTTTTTTGAACTTGATACTAAAAGCAAAGGTAACAAAAGCAAAAATAAACGAGTGAGACTACATCAAACTAAAAAGCTCTGCAGAGCAAAGGAAGCCATCAACAAACTGCAAAGGCAACCTGTTGAATGGGGAAAGATATTTGCAAATTATCTAATTACATATCTGATGTGATATATAATATTATCGCATATGTGAAATCTAAAACAAAATACAAAACAGAAAACAAAACCCCCAACTCTTACAAAAAGAATAGATGGGGGGACTAAAATGGAAGAAGATGGTCAAAAGATAAAAATTTCCAGTTACAAAATATTAAGAAGCCAGTCCTGGGGATATAATGTACCACATGATAACTACAGTTAATAATACTGTATCGTGCATTTAAAAGTTGTTGAGAGTAAATCTTAAAAGTTCTCATCACAGGAAAAAAAATCTGTAAGTGTAGTAATAGATGGTGATCATTTCACAATATATACAAATATTGAATCTTTATGTTGTATATCTGAAACTAACATAATGTTATTAATCTCAATTTAAAAATAAATTCATAAATTTTTAGATAAAAAGGTGGGTGGTTTTGTTAAGAAAAATAACTTCCTCAAAGAAAGGAATACCAAAGTGTTATCTTCTTTATTAGGCCAATTTTGATTATAACACAAATATCTTTGATCTATCTAACATGGATATCTTTTATCTTCTTTTCACTTCACTGTTCCCCCAAACTTAAACTAGGCCTAAGATTTTTCTATTCTTTGTCAGATTCTTTTTTTTTTAAGATTTTATTTATTTATTTTTAGATAAAGGGGAAGAGAAGGAGGGAGTGAGGGAGAGAGACATCCATCGGCTGCTTCGCGCATGCGCCCCAACCAGGGACCAAACCCGCAACCCAGGCACATGCCCTGACTAGGAATCAAACCAGCGACCTTTCAGTTTGCAGGCTGGCACTCAATCCACTGAGCCACACCAGCCATGACTCTTTGTCAGCTTCTTGAAGAGGCAAAAACTGACTTTTAGAAATCAAGTAGAGCAAACTGTAATAAAATGATACTGCTTTTATCTTTATTGCATTCTTGCTGAATACTTGTAAGAGTTTATTTCTCTGGCACTCAGGACCACACTTCTGTAACTAAAAAGACCCGTCATATTTGTGAACTAACTGGGGCAAGGCACTCGATCCATATTTGCAGCAAATCTTCACCCATATTGCAAACCAGATGGAGAATTTAACCATTTTATAGCATCTAGCATCTGTCGTCTTTTACTGTTCATATGCCTCCAGTCAAAACTCACAGCCTGCTGAATGCCTCTAGTGAAGAGGCATGGAAATCAGACTTTTCTAAGTTTGTCCTTGTTTCCCTTCTAAAATGGTTTTAAAACATTAACCAGCTTAATAGTATACCAAATAATCAAACAGAGAAAAATCTCCTCCAAATGTAGCCCTGTATCGATGCAATAAATAACTTCATTTTACCATGGGGTGTTCACAAATGTTTTACTATACAGACTGTGCACAAATTGGGAATAAAGATCAATGAGTTTCCCTCCTATATGATTTACTGCCCGATTGAAAACCACGAGAAAAGATTTGGCAACTGACTCTTACTGACCAGAAGGACCTACACATGGTCATCTCTTCCTGGTATGTACTAAATCAGAGCCTTAAAAAGAAATAGGTAGGGAAGCTCAATTTAACGTTCTCATTATAGAAGACAAATGGTAAAACAGATGGGGAACTATAAAGCAATTCCAGCTCTTTATCACTTTCGTTCTTCCAGAATTAAACATTTAAACCGCAATGATTTTAAAATATATCTGTGAAAAAGCAGAAAAACAGAAAAGGCAAGTAAATTTTCCTAAAATTCAAGCTACAGTCATGGAGATGGAATTCATGTAGGCTTCAATAAAATCAGAGAGTGTGACAATTGATCTTTCAATATAAAGTTAACATATGACCCAAAGCCCTATAGTGATTTCTGGTACTCAAATGGAGACTACTTAAGTAAGTAAGGTATTTTTTAAGGGTGATTGAACCCTCACATCATATAATTGATCAATTTTTTAAATGTCCACTTTTACAGTAAGAGTCAAGAGCAGCTATAGATTAAAATAGATTATAAAGCCCTCAGATTCAATCTCACTATGAAATTTCACCGTGAAATGTAGCCAGAGATCCATTTGCAGAAAGACATTAACCAGTATGACTCCCTGCTCAGCCTGAAGACTCAAGGAGGGTAGCAAAACGGACAATGGAGAGGAAGGAGAGAACGAATGGGAGAGGGCAGAGGAGCAAAGAAACTTGGATAACGGATGCCCTAAATCATTGATGTGAATAAATCGGATAACATACTCGTGGAAAGAAGTGTACTATAAACACAAACTGTACCAGCGTGACATTTCTACACAATTACTGCTGCAACATAATTAATGAAGTACTAAATTATTTCTTTCCTTAAACAAGAACATCAACTAATTACAAAAGTGAACTGATTTCAAATAAAACAGAAATTTATGTCACAGTTCCGTCTTAAGGACCATGAAAGTCAAACGTAACACCAAAGGCAAATCTAAGCCCCACGTCCCAACATGATTGTTTCCCAGGGTTCCTTTGCAGTAGCCCCAATCAATAAAGAATAGCAATCTCTCAAAAGACTAAGCTAGACAAGAAAGTTCAGCCTTTCTGACACCATGCTGTCCAATCCTACCGAGAAGGGATAGACATTCTGAAGGAAGAAAACTTTGAGGCAATTGAAATGCTCTCCCTCCAGAGTTCTAGGAAAAAACAGAGATTAGGATACCCTGAAAGAAATGCATGTTTAGTTTTTATTACACACCTAGGGGTAAGCTAAGACAAATTATGAAAAAGGAAAAGCTTATCTTCTGGGCCCTGACACTTTTATTTCCTTCCTTTTAACAAAACAAAACAAAAAGTCTCTTGGGTATGAAACACAGTGCTGGATGTAGAGACCCAACACTTCACACTAACCATGCGTCATTCACAGAGTTGCTTAAATAACTTCACCATGTTATTAAGTTATAATTCAAGGAAGGACATAAAACTCATTTATTCTAAACTCTAACCAATGACACACTAGACACTGAAATCCAAGAGATTGTCCCTATTCTTGCATTACCTGTGGGGGTTGGGTTTATTGTGTGCATGTTTTAAACAAAGACATGGTTTCCAACAGAGCTAGGGAAAAATTATATGCCAATATGGAATAAACGTGAAAAGCAAACAATATGTTTTACAGTAAAATTTAAAGAAATTTGGAGCTTGTGTAAGACACATTTAGGAAGGATAGGGCTAAAGGTGCCAAGCTGCAAAGTGGGTCCCCTTCCACCCCTGAGAACCTTGCCTGTCCCCACTGCCCAGTGGATCACAATCCTCAGGGTGCTGCTCCCAGCCTACTGCCCATTCTTCCCCCTTAAATATCATCAAAGTCTTTAACGTATTCTTCCCTTGGTGTTTACATACGAGTAGTCAAAGTCTTGAACTTTAGTAGAACATTCTAAAAAGCTATTATATCTGAAAGGAATGAATCATAAAATTTCAGAAAAGATTACAAAGCCTTGAAAGTTTGGGGGATTGGGTGTCTGTGTGTCCAGAAGACCATGTGGGTAATTACATACTTTTACTAATCATCAGACCAGTCCTTAAAGGCTTACTTTAACCTGATAATCTTCATAAAAGGGTGAATTTTCCCATTGGCAGCTGTTCGTTTTTTCATTTGTTCATACCAAGTTTACCTAAATTATAAGTGATTTTATATTTCCAAAGAGCTGAACAGTACCTGCACATATTTATGTGATTAGTAAAAATCAGCTTGAGTTTTAAGCCATAAGATTTTAATAATCAATTCAAGAAAACAATTTCTACTTATCGCTAGTAAATTGAGGGGTGATACACCCTGAGCTTCTACAGAGCTTTCCCAAGTTTTGAAAAGGGTCATTTTCCAAAATGGTAGCAGCAGTAGATCTCCGCACTAATCCTCTCAAAGTGCAGCCCCTTGGAAAAGAGAGCAATCTCAGCGCACAAGGGCGCTGGTTATTCTGTAGTAGTTGAAAACGAGGCTTTGGACTTGGGGCTGCATTCACTTCTCAGCTTTCTCACTTAATGGTTCTGTGACCTTGGTAAAGTTGCCTAACTCTGGTAAACATCAGTTCCTCTATCTATAAAATATTCATTTTTATGTGCACACTAAGCTTTTTCTAATTCACCACACACTGATTGACTTTCAGGTATCAGAATCTCCCATGGCCGCCATGGACTACTTCTCATTAAAGCCTGTGTGCAGGAGCTTACACAATGAAGCCACAGTAGACTAACCTGGAAAATTAACCTAAGGCATCACTGATTCATTTTTTTATGCACAGCATCCTCACAGCAATTACTACAATGGGAGTTATACAGTTGGAAATACTACTCAGAAAGTCACAACTAAGTTGCTTTTAAGTCTCAAGTGACAATTGACCACAATTAGCTTTAAACTTTCTGTTACCTGGAACAGGCGGTTTCTGTGATATTGCCAAGACTTCACGGCACATCTGGTCAGGCAGAAAAATTATCTCTACACAGAAGGAGATGGCCACCGGGCTCTCCAAGATAAACCCAAATAGACCTGGGCATGTTTCTTTATCGAGGTTTGCCAGTATGGAATCATGGCTTTGAGATTCTACGAAATCAGATGCCCTTAGTCTTTCTGTGCATTACAGTTGCCAAGTGTAAACTCTCCAGAGTTTTAAGTGCTGCTGCATAGCTACTGCCACATCAGATGATCCAACAAGAAAGACAAGGTCATACCCAAGTCTATCTCCAAACTGATGTTTCTGAGATGAAGATGTCATCGAGAGGTCTCAGCAGGGGTGGAGATCAGAAGTGGCTGGCTGTCTTGTAAGCAACCCTCTGCCTTGGCCAGAAGACAGTTAAAGGGGGTATATGGTGGTTGAAAGCCAGAACCACCACACCCATCAGTTATGCAATTACAGCTGCAGAATGTCTCCCAGACCTCACCTCCCTTGCATCTACCTTTACCTTAAGTCACTGTTTCTCAACAGGTGTGCCACAGGAATTTTTAAAACATGCAATACCAATTAGTCAAGGGCACTGACATTTTTCCCCTTAAATTGTCAAATCAAAGAAATGACAACAGCCAACACAATAGCTGTCCGATGTGAATGAAACAAAATTTTCCTATTTTTTATTAAATCAGCAAAAAAACATATTTTTTGGTATGTCACAAATTTTAGTAATTAATGTGTGCCAAGAGATGAAAAAGGTTGAAAATCGCTGCCTTAAGTAATAAAGCAATACAAAGACTTGCTCAAGCTTCTAAGAATTTCTGAGCCCAAACTGAAAGTAATAAAAACCATGCACTAATGAGACTTCATTTCAGAATTACCTGTGTTTGTCTATGTAAAGTAAAGTTTGAGCAGACTTGCTTGCATTCCACTTCGAAATATTGGGATTTCCAAAGCTCTGAGTTTCCTTAGAGCTCCTCAGCTGGAACACAAGCCCGCTGCACGCAAAAACGGCCCCTCTCAGCCCACAGGTCCCCACGAGATCACAGAGGCCGCTGCTAAAACTCTGCCCGAGTTGAATCCTTCCCTCTGCCCAATCCTGCTTTCTTCACCTCTGCACAAGTATTATTTATGAGAACAATCATCCGATAAACCTCCTATGTGGAAATCACAGAATCTAGAGTCTGTTCTCAGGAACCAGACCTGAGCTGGGGAAGGCCTTTACTTCTGTATATTGCAGGATTCTCACCAAATCTTTGTGACGAAACCTAGACCTAATAGAGTCCTCTGCTATTTACAACTTTCTTCTTCACTTTACTCTCTCATGTGCTAAGATTTCAGACTAATCCACTAATAAGCAAACATTCACCACCAGGAATTTTTAACTGAAGTCACCAACAGGCATATAAACAGTTATTTGAGTTAGTCTCTTGAAAGACCTCCTGGATGAAAATGGAAGATGATACAATATTAAGCTCAAGGCAGATTAAGTAAAGATTCCGTGTGAGTTTCCATTTCTTGAACTGTGGACATTTTTTCAAATGGTGGTCTGTTTTTCAGAGAACAGACTGAAAGCTACCGGGGCCCGAGCATCAGCAAAGAGGGGGAAAGCGAGAGCTGAGTGATTATCTGAAGGACATAAAATAAACCGCCGACAGAGTTAGGTTTTACTTTATTTTTGTTTTCTATTATATTAAAGGATTTTTTTAATATAAAAGCAAAGTTCTTTTGCTTGAAAGATCTGAATTCTGGGACCCTAGTCACTTAGCCTAAATCATCAATTACCTGAGTATTTTTTAAAATTCCACAGTGCTATGCATGGGACCCAAAGGACATTTTGAAAAGAGGACAGAAACAGTTCTTTGTCAGTGTTTATTTACTGAAAAATTTTGCTTTACTAAAACATAAATTTGGTTTCTACCATTCTACTAACAACTAACAGAGCCAGAAAATCAAAAGGCACTATGGTAATTATTTGCCTTAAAAAGCAAAAGTAAAAGCATCAACTCTTCAACCTCATGGCAAAAAAATCCGCTTACTTTCAAAAACAAGAGTTCACCCAAAGGTAAATCAGAATCAATCACTGGTGCTTTTAGGCAAAAGAAGGAACAAATGCATAAGTTGCTGGCCTTGTTACAGCATAGTGTTTATAAAACATTTAGTGCAATGTTTCCTTGCCAATTAAAAGTGAGTATAGGATTTACCTTTCAGTTTTAATATCTCTGCCTGACTCTTATACTAGTAATATGAGCCAAAGGGATTAAGAAAATCACTGGATACATATTTCTGCAAAACTATCTTCAGGGTAAAAGGAAACAATATTAGGGCCCTAAAGTACGGATAGGCTGGATTTACTTCAGATAAAATTGGTATAGCTTCAAATTTATTTGCATTTCTAATGTCAAAGGCTGATTATCTGGCCATCTTAGAGATTCCATAAGCTACCTAATGCACTTTAATAAAGCCCTTTTTTGTTGTAACTAGCAAGAGACGATTCAAACTTAGAACAATAAGCCACAGAGTAACTTGTGACAAAGAATTTGCAGTCAACAGACCCTCAGAAAAACAGGAAATCACTGTTTCTCTTCCCCAGCTGGGCGTGAAGGCAGTGAAGATCTGGTGACCACTAAAACACTGGAAGTTCACTGTCCATGGGGCCAAATTGTGACAAATACCATATGACCTCACCTATAAGTGGAACCTAATGAACAAAACAAGCAAGCAAAATAGAACCAGAGACATTGAAATAAAGAGCACACTGACAGTAACCAGAAAGGAGGAGGAGAAGAGATAATGGGGGAAAATAGGGGAAGGGCTGTCAAGGAACATGTATAAAGGACACATGGACAAAGCCAAATGGGGTAGGTTCAAGGGCGGGAGGCAGGTGCGGCGGGGGGGGGGGGGGTGGAAATCGAGACAACTGTACTTGAACAACAAAAGAAAAGGAAAAAAACTGTTACTTACATGCTCACCTGTAGTAACATGGAACGTAGCACCTACTGTTGGCAAGATGGAGCGATCCCTGCTTCCTCATAGGAAAACTTAAAGAAAGAAAATGCCAAGCTCAATATTTAAAATTCTTGGCTCAAGATACAATCATCAATAAAGAGTTTCTATAACCACCCCAAAAATAGTCTCCCATCTCTTGCAGTTGCCTGGCTGAGATCACTGAAAGTCAGACAGTGTGGCCTGAATTTGGGCAATTACAGTATAGGGAGATTCTACAACCCTTCTCTAAGGTACAAGGTAAGGAAGAGACTGAGAAGGGCGAGACCCTATGAGCCAGAATGGGGTCCATCAGCACCCCGAAAACTTTAAAGCCATTAGTCCTCCCTTGCCAGGTGAAGTAGTTCCTTCTGCATTAAGGTTTTTCCTGATTTATCACAGGAGCTCTGATCGTAGAGCCCCTGATTGCCACTTCTCCTCATGTCCCACTCTTCCTTGCTCCTGCAGGATGGGGCAAAAGTGGGTTTACACTCGTTCCTATGGAGGATTGTACCTCCCAAGAAAACATTAGCTCTTATGCCCTCCTCCAGTCTGTTTCCTAGGGACCCCAAGCTAAGACAGTGATATATTTGCAAATTTAGAGAAAATGGTTGATTTTCTACCAAAAAAAAAAAAATAATCACTATATTGGACCAAACAGGAGGTAGAACACTTGAACAAACTGACAGTCACAGAAGACAATGGAAAGCAAAGTAAAGGTCTACCGTTTCCAAAAAACCGCCAGGCTCCAGATAATCGAACAGGTGAATTATATCTAACTTTAAAGCACAAATAACTCCTGATTTATTTTATCTATTCTCAACCAGAGAATTCAACTTATTTATTTTATGCGTTATCATGTTCTTATTAATATAATATAGTTCAGAAAAGGAAAACTACAGGCAAATTTCATTTATGAGTAAGGATGCAAACACTTAAAATGATATCAAATAAATTCTGGCAGTGCATTAAAAGAATAGTTCCTCATAACCGATTTTTCAATCATTAGAAGGTCACATCAATGTCAACTTATACTCATATTTGGGAATTCAATCATTCTCTCAATGTAATACAAGACCCTTCAAGATATCTATTTCTTCCTCTCTCTTTCATACACACACACAGAAACACTGTGACCAAATGAATAAAACATAGTAGATACATCTGGCTTCTTCCTAGAATCTTTTCAAGTCTTCCTTGTGCTTTTCTTCATCCCTTAGCCATTGACCAGCAAAATGTCTTTGAGGTCAGGAGGCCTAGCCCATGGTGTATTCCAACAGATATAGAATTGGCATTTGAGGAAAGACTACTCTACTCTGTGTGAGCCTGACTCGGGCATTATAGACGTTCCTCATTTCTGACTCTGGGAATTAAATTTCATAGCACTATCAAGTTACTGACAACTGAAGAGCTCCAGTAAGTTCCCAAGTGCCTGTCTGATGAAAAAGACCCATCTCTCATTAAGAAGCCCTGGGGGGAATACCACAGAGATCTATCCTTGTATGCATGTTCCAGTAACTACTGAGAACCCCCTCCTCCTCAGGTGACCTATTACCAGTTTCAGAAATTGGAGAGGGTAGCTATCATTTGAGTTTCCCTGGCCTTTCCTGTCTGAGTCTGCTACAACATGAGCACCTAGAAAATATAAATCACCAGATAATAAGGTTTACATGCACCTCCACATGAAATACACAAGAAACCAGCATCCTTGAAGTATTTTATCATGTGGTTTTGATTTGTGTGTGCATTGCAACAACAGAATTTCCACAAAATCAAAAATAACTATCTACCATGCCCTACTAGGTCAAAATATCCATCACCTACTGAATTCCTCTGATTCTCAATATAACAAATGTTAATGCTGTAGGCTCTGGAGAGAGACAGATGTAAATCCAAGTTCCACTCTGCCCTTTCCTCTACATATCATAAGGACAATTTATTAACCCCTCTGACCTAAGTGTCCCTCATCCATAAAATGACAGAAATAGTACCTGCCTTGTAGGACTGTTGCCATAATTAAATGACGTACAGCCTGTAAGATGCTCAGCACAGCACCTAGCACACACTCAGCACATTTTATCTCTCCCCTAAACAGCATGCCAACATCTACTTTCAGAGGCAGGTTTCCAAATTCATTCTTAAGTAACCCATTTTGAATGTTCCTTTTACATATTTTAAGGAACTTCAGTTATAGCACACTTCAGTGTAATCTGAAACACACAATTTGACCTTGAAAAAGAGGTATGGTTAAACGACTATCTCCCCAAAAGGTTGTAGGTACTGATGGCAGAAAGGGGACCCCCACATGAATCCAATGCCCTTCACACTGTGGACATTTAATAGTTACCTATTAAATGCGGAATGAATGAAAAACAAAAGCCTACAATCATTTAGTGCCTTACAAGTACTTAGTACTTTAATCAATTTAATTGGAACTTAGTATTCTAAATGGATTTTTTTTTTAATTTTTATTGAATTTATTGGGGTGACATTGGTTGATAAAATTATATAGGTTTCACGTGTACAATTCTATAATACATCATCTGTGTATTTTATTTTGTGTTCGCCACCCTAAGCCAAACCTCCTTCCCTCACCACTAAATGTATTATTCCTAACGATCACAACAACCCTGAAAGGTAGGCACAATTAGGTGCATGCGGCAACACAGATGCATCCTAAAAACAGCTTGGTGGAAAAATTAAAAAACAGAAAAAGCTACAGAACACACTAACATTCATATAAATGGACAACACATATATAAATTGTGTTGTCAAAATTCAACAAATGGTATGCTTAAATGTTGATAATTTCTATGTAAATTTTAACTAAAAAACTGTAAACAAATATTGAAATCAAATTATTGATATGTATGCCGAAGTGTTTACAAGTAAAGGGCACAGATGTCTACACGTTACTTTGACGTGTATTTAGACGTTAATGGTGAATACACAGAGTGATGGACAATCATTGGTTATGTGTTATAGCGAAATGGTCTCTGTAAAGTCTAGACGGTGTTCACTGCATGCTCTTCCAACAGTGCCTGGCACACAGTAAGCAACTCATACTTGTTAATACTGGAGTGGGTGCTTATGGGTGAGAGGAGGAAAATGGGAACAGAACATGAAAAGAAAATAAATAAATGAAAATCAGAAAGGCCTAAGCCCTGACTGGTGTGGCTGAGTGTGTGGAGCATCATCCCACACAGCAAAAGGTTACCAGTGTGATTCTCAGTCAGGGCACGTGCCTGGATTGTGGGCTGGGTTCCCCGGTTGGGGCACATGTGAGAGGTAACTGATTGATGTTTCTTTCCCTTTCTCCCTCCCGTCCCCTTTCTCTAAAAATGAATAAATAAAATCTTTTAAGAAAAAGAAAAGAAAATCCAAAGTTATTATATGGTTAGTTTCCATTTTATAGGAATAACGACTGAGTTTCAAAAATGTTAAGAGCGTCTACTGAAATATATACAAATTTCTTAAAATTACACCCCATTTAAAGAGAGCAATCATCTAAAGAAAACTGTCACTAATTCTATTTTTTCTTTTGCATTTTCCTTCTCACATCTGTTCAGATAATTAAACTTCTTTAATGTTCTCTTTCAAATAATTAGCATTTCTACCTAGAATTAGAAAAAAGCATTGTTCTTTACAAAACACAGTTAATATTTCGTACCAAAATATGATTAACATTTCTTTGATGCAAGGTTTTTGCTCAGTCCTTCATTTAAATATATATAAATATGACTATAAACATGAACATGAACAAATACCCTATGAATGGGGTTAGAAATTAGCCCAGAGCTCGCTTTAATTCTCCAGAAAATTTTAATTTTCTCCATGTTTTCCTGGATACTCTTTTCATGTTGACTTATGAAGTCATTAAAACAATTCCTGAAAGTTTTAGATCCTGACAATTGTTAGAGTCTCATCCACAGGGACTTGGTCTCTACGCTGCATGTTAAAGTGCCTCATAATTGCTTAGCATTAACACCTTTAACCTCCTCAAGTTACTCCATTATTATCAATTCTCCCTTTAGAACAGGGGTGTCAAACTCATTTGCACGGGGGGCCACATCAGCCTCGCAGTTGCCTTCAAAGGGCCGAAATAATTTTAGGACTATGTAAATGTAACTTCTCCTTAAGTGTTAAGGAGTTGAAATTACATTTGGCCCTGTGAGGCTGATGTGACCCCCGGTGAAAATGAGTTTGACACCTCTGCTTCACAATGAAGCATGACCAAAGGCTCACATTCTTTTCATGTGCACTTGGAAATCAATGTCTGATTTGAATGAATCACAAAACATGTGACAAGATTTCATATATTCTTGATCAATATAGTCTGCTATTTTTTTTTCATTCTTTGGAATAGCAATTTCTAAAGTGAGTTGCACACACATACTCCCAAGAATAAGCTAACTTATCCACTGGAGAAAGAAAAGAAGAAAATATAAAACCACTATTTATATTTTTTCCTCATTCTTTGGAATTTCCATTTCTGTTGAAATATATAAACATAGCAAAGAATCATTTCATTCATTGGGCAGTAGGCGTTCAAGACTAAAGTCGTGATTTTCTTGACTATTAACAGAGGCCAGTATTTCCTATCAAGAACCCCTCATAAGAATAGTGAAGATTTAACTAGTCAGATTTTCCAACTCGAAAGTCAAAAAATGCTTTGGAAACTATGGGGTATTACCCTTTGGGTTTTGCGGGGTTTTGTTGTTGTTTTGGGTTTTGGGAGGCAGGGAAGAACACTCCTTTTAGAGAGAAGCAGAATCTCTTGACTACTAAAAAAAGTTTCAAGGTCACACAACTAAGAAGCGGTAGAGCTGTACCTTCAGGCCTCATCTTCTCATTCCCAAATTTCCGTTGCTGTTCTAATTCATGCCAAGCTCCATCTTCCTGAGTACATGAGAACCCCATTAGCATCAGCGCAATGGGGTATAGAGCCAACGTGGTTGAATGGGGAGAAAAAACTCCAAGTGACCTTAGAAAAGAATTTTAATCTCCCTGAACTGCAACTTCCCCGCCCATAAAGAGGACACAGTAATCCCTGCCATGCCTGCCTCAAAGGGTCAAGATGTAAACATGTAAAGTATGTTGGTCTGCCCCACAAACTGTAAAGAACTTATAAGAGTTAGGCACTTGCTTTTGTGCTGATGTACTCCCAAGCGGTGTTGCCTTGGGCAGGCAGGGAGCCAGTACCATCCTGGGCATTTCCTATCTATGCAGTGGAAGACACCGATCCTCACCTCCAGAAATATTTGGCACCACTTAATGTGAAAAACAGGAGAACCTGCAGCTTTGTCAGCCACAGCAGCGAAACAGTGAATCCATATTCAAATTCACTTCAAGTTTAACCCAAACTAAGAATTCAAGGAGGAAATTAAGGGAAATGGTAGAGTCTTTATCTAGCTGTAATTGTGGAAGGCAAATTATCGTATGCCCTGAAACTGGGAGGAAAATAGGGATGAAAACACTCAGTCTGGTGTTCTTGGAGAAGCAACTATATACACAATTCAAAAGGAAAATAAATGTTTCCATTCCAAAATCATCATCTTCTGGAAAGAAAATTAGAGCCATATTTCTTCTCTCTCTCCAAGCTCAGAAACTGTCATTAAGTCTTCCTTGTGGGAAGTTAATGTAACAAAAAAAAAACTACTGAAGAAATATTAAGAGCTAATACTTTCCTTAGACTCACTTAATTCTATAACATACAGATGGAATTTTTACTTTAATAGCCATGTAGAGAGTGTATCATACTTTAAAAATTTTTCCCTGGCCACTTTTGCAGCTCATAGTTTACTACTCAGAAGAGGGAAAAAATATGGCCAGTAACGCTGACGGTCAAAAAAGTAAAACTTTCTCCATCACTTCTCTCTCACTACATTTTTATGGCTTATGTGGATTGACCTGCAGGGTTTAATGGCCAAGGAATTAATCAGAAATGTCTGTTCTGGTAGAAACACGGCTGCCATTGCTGCAGCTAGTGATTTCCTTTCTGACCTAATTTTTAAAAGCTAAATTATCTTCAAGTAGTGAAAGGCTCTTGCTTGGTAGACTCCTCTTCATTATTCTTATAAATTAGCTGCAATTTCAGAGACAGTTTGGTGCCATTTTTCCTTTATGCTGAGTAGGTAAGTGATCCAAAGGGGTGCTTAATCTTTCTAAAAGTCCCGCCAAGCCGTTCCTTCCAAACCTGAGACCACACACCAAGATGGAGATTGAGATTTCCTGGTTTCACGACTAAGACAAACAGTAAGTATGCCAAGCAAAATAAGAGGAGGTGACCATTTTAGGCCAGTTCCCTGCCTAAGACGCTTTCGTAATACAATAACCATGAAGTTGTTTAATGCTCCCCAGACGGTTATCTGGCGTTTCTTATAAGTAAACCACTTCAGATTGACAACTGTGGGGAAAAGCACATGTAGTCCAAGGGGTCAATAAGCAGGAATAGAAAGCCAATGATGACAAACATACTGACAAAGGAAACCAACTAAATTAGAACCTTAATGCAGTTTTCCCCAAAAAGTCCATCATTAGGTTCAGTGTCTTCACAATCAACGTAACTGGCACAAATTAGGCTCTCAATAATAACTGAGTAAATGAGATGGAAAGTTTAGCCCCTCTGCAAAATTATCCAAGGACCATTTTCCTCTAGCCTTTAGGACTGGAGAAACCTATTCATACTCCTAAATAGTAAAGTGCAGGCTGCTGACACAGGGCATAATTAGAAAGGCCTGCTGAGCAGGATGCCAACTTACAGTGCTTTGCATGGCCCTTGGCATACTAGCATGTGCATCTAGAATTTAGATACATTTCAGCGACATTAAAATATTCCAGGCATAAGAAAAGTTGTATGGGTACCTCAAGTATGCTTTTTTTCATCTCTAGTTCCTGAAATAAGCAAACCTGGGGAAAAATATAAAGCCATACAATATATGCTTTCTGGGTCGCTTCATCAGAAAATAAAGCAGAGAACTAGGTGGTCGAAGGCCCATAAAGTTGTTATGAATCAGAATTAAATCACACAGGAAATTGTGTTTCCCTTCTCTTTCTCACAACAAGCTTGCATCCCTTTCCCGAAGTGTGTAATTGGGTCACATGTGTGCTACTAATAACTTCTATTGTTCTCTCTTGGGTGACAAACCATCTCTTCACCCTTTGATGCCTAGTACTGTCCACCAGGCCACTGCAAAAAAGGGATAAATGAAAAAAGACAGAACTCCAAATGAATGCCATCCTAAGAAGAAAGCGACATCCTAAGTGACAGCGATGAAGCAAGGATAAAACTTCTCACCCGAAGAGTCCCGGGAAGCTTTTATTCATAATAAAGGGTATCCAGTGTCACCTGGGGACTTTATTTTTTTGTTGTCTATTTATAGCACATGTGACACTCGGTGGGAAACATCTGTAAACCAGCCTCTGGGGGCGGTGACAGCTGCAACAATGCCAAGCTACACTGTTTAAAAAGGGGGTGGGAGCAGGGGCTTCATTCCCTCCTGTGTGACAGCAACTGGAACCTGACTTCCCGGCATTTTGAGGCTTACGTAGCTTTCCCATATCTCTGGTTGAGTTTGTTTCCTTTGTATCAACTGCCTTCTTGCCCTGGCGGCCGTGCCTCAGTTGGTTAGAGTGACACCCTATACACTGAGGGGTCACTCGTTCGAATCCCGGTCAGGGCACAAACCTGGGTTGCAGTTCTGTTCCCGGTCAGTGAAAAAGACATTTTTAAGTGCCTTCTTCACCATTAGTAAGTCTAAATGCAGCCTATATAGAACAGTTAGGAATACAGGTAAACTCAGAAGCCAGTGTAGACCAGTGTAGGACACTCTACTCTCTTCTAAACCTGGTCCCACAGGACAGGCAGTGATGAAGACTGCGAACTGGATCATTTATTGAAAGAAGGAGGGAAAGGAAGTTTTAAGAACTTTTAAGATCAAACACTGAAATCTGCATACTAATGCCCCCTGAAGTTTTATCTGTAAGTCTACCCATTTCCTGCACATACCTGATCATCTTCTTGCCCTTTCGCAGCCCAGCACCTCACTCCATTCAATGTCTTCTTGAGTAAACCAATGTGTATAATTTCGGACATTGTTTTTAAGGTAGTAATTAAGTTAGCCCTGGAAGCCTGAAAAAATTTAAGGAGGTTAGAATTAATAATAAGAAGAAACCCTTATATGGAATGAGTTCTGAAATCTTTACATGTCCTAATTCTTTTCATCCTCACAACTCCATAAAATAGTCATTCTTATTTTTCTACAGAATTAAGGCAGAGAGAGGTTAGGTAACTGGCTGAAGAAAACGCTGCTAGAAACGGGCGGAGCTGCAATTGGCACCCAGGCCGTCTGGCTCCAAAACCCATGCCCTTAACACCAGTCCTAGGCTCCTCTGAAAAGCATGCAGGTAAACACACAAACAGAAAACGACAGGATACGCTGTCTCTTAACCCTTACCTAATTTACACTGATTACTTTTGGAATCTCAATCCCCTGCAGTTTGGTTCCAGTTGTTGAAGATGCAAAACAATGGGAGGTGAGTGGAACAAAGCCTTCCCGGGGAAGGCAATAAAAATGGGCTGACAGGACGGATGAAACACGGGCCCCCCCACCTTCTCACAGCCGTCTGTTAACACCACATTATTCTCAGCCAGCCCGCCTCACACGTTCCTGTTCTCCTTGCTCGGAACACAGGTTTTCTACAGACTTCTATCTTTGGCAGTTGTTAACGAGCCTAGAAGTGATGTGGCATCCGTCTTTCCCTGTGTGCTCTCCCCTCTGGTCCATCTGCTCTTTGAGGCTGCATTCCCCAGAGATTCTCCAAGGAAGCCACACTGGCTTCCGCTTTTTATAATTTCGGGGCAATATTTTAAGCATCTAAAAATATAACAAACACTACTCAGCCAAAAAAAAAAATGAAAATCACGGCTTAAATTGTGCCCCCTATGAATGCTGCATGCTTTTTTCCTCTCTCTCCTTTGAATTAACTATCATCCTGAATTTGGAATGCATTTCATATTTTTAATATGAGTCTAGAAACAACATACAGTTCTACAGGATTTTAAACATTATAGAAATGGTGTTACATGGTGCATATGCAGTTCCCTCAACATTATGGGTCATTTTAAAAACAGTACTGTCAAAAGCGATCAGCTTCGCAGCCACCACACCGGTTGGTTGGAAAAAGAACGCCACCAACGCCGTGGAAGCCCCCTCAGTGCCACAGCGGTCACCCTCCCAGAGGTGACCCCCCTCCTCTCCCGACCTCGGCATTTCTCATCTGCTTTTCTGAGCAGTTGCTACCACTTGTGTCTGCACTCCTAAAGCAATTTTGCTAGGTTTTGCCTGTTTGTCATCTCATCTAATATAATATAATGTGCATGTTCTTCCTCCACTGAATATTTTATAAAGTCTTCCCCACCAGTTCACGTCGTAGTTTATTTTGCCATGGTACAGTACGGCAGTTCCACAAACAACCTATTCTCCTATTGAGGGGATCTTATTTTGTTGTTGAGTTTTCATCATTTTCTGCTTTTGCTAAAAATACGCTTGACCAAGCCCATGGTGGGTGGGTGGGTGGGGGGTGTGTGTGTGTGTGTATGAGTATATATCAGAATCACTCTATGATTGTTGTGTAACTCAGGTTTCCTGGGGGAGTAACTTTGGTCACTTTGGTCACTTTGTGTTTTCTCCATTGAGACTTAAGCTCAGTCACTTCGGGATGCTCCTTGCTGACTCTTTCACTGGGGGGTGGAAGCCGAGAGGCAGTCCTGGTGGCCTTATGAGCAGCCATCATCTTGTATGGCTGGGAGGCTTCTGGGCCACTGTCGTACTCTGCCCTCCACTGGCATCCTCTGGGATATAGACCTCCTCCTGGTTTTATTTTTGTTAGGGTTAATTTGGTATTGGCTATTTTCTTTGGTGGCATCCACCAGGAGATGCTGCATAGCTCTCTCAGGGGCAAAAAAAAAGAAACCTTCCAGATAACTTCCCACACCCCTTGGTGGCCATGAACAACTGGAGTGCTGCCTTTGGCCCTCTCTTCCGAGACTCATGATGGCCAAGGGACTTTTCCAAGTTTTTTCATCTCCCCTGACTTCATCAGAAAGAGGTGTGGGATCTCTCTGGTTACACGGGGCACTGGGGACATAAACAATAGAATCATCAACAAAGTCTGAGGCTGCCGTGAAATTTCAGTCTCTCTTGGTGGTCTGAGTTAATAAACTTAATCCTAGGAACTGCTTGGAAAGCACAGAGGAGAGACTAGGTCCCCGTGTGCCAGAAACCAGTGAGACAATCAAAGGCTCCGGCTCGGCACCACAGGGCCACACTGTCCCACATGGTAGCCGCTAGCCACATGTAGAGATTTAAACTATAATAACGAAAATTAAGCGTAAAATTCAATTTCTCAGTTACACTAGCTACATTTCAAGTCCTCACAGACATAAGTGGATAATGGCTACCCTTTAGAACAATACGGACGTGGGATTTTTCCATCACAGAAAACTGTGTTGGACGGCACTGTCTTCGAAGATGCTTGCATTGAGAGAGAGCAAAATGGGTATGCTAAAAATGGGCATTAGAGTCCCAGATAACAGGATTATTGATTTTGGCACTAGGCACAAAAGACACACGCCTAGTTTCCCCACAGCACCCAGAAGAACTGAAGGCCAGGAGGGCTCACGCCAGGGTTAACAGGCATTTGTGAAAGACCTCAAAAATCATTCCTTCCCTTGACCTAGAGGAAGAGACCTGGGCAGGGGCTGTTGTCAGGGTTCATTGTCAGACTGATCTGAGTTATGAGAATGACCATGATTACCTTTCACCCGGGCTGTTTGTTCCACGGGGCTGGTACCTGTTACAAAACGAAGAAAATTTCTCCACAGGAAAATGCGTGCTCTTTCATCATGCAACGCAGGCCCTTTTCGCCAAGTCTCAGTGATAGCGATGGGGAACTTCCATGCCTCATGTTTTAAACATTTACGTCCATTTTAGAGACTTGTTGGTCGCTGCATGTTTTACCTGCCTACCTAACCCCATCTTCGCACATGCTCCTTTTTCCAAACCACTGTTTTATGAAGAGAGCTTTGTATAGTTCTCGTTTAATCTTGTGTTTTCTTCTGTCTCCTTGCACTGAGCTCAAGCCTGTGGGCCCTCGGAGGTCATGCCTCTCCCGGCCCCTGGGCTGCATTTCCAAGGTTCCCCTGTAGTTGGAGGATCTGAAACTGGCCAGGAGAGGAACAGAGAGAGACTGGAAACACGGAGGAAAGAAGAGCCAGGGCATCCATCCCCCCTCGGCCCCCGCCCTAGTCCTTCTCCACCTTTGGCAGCATCTCCAGCAGGGCTTCATATCTGCCCCCTGGGGTGCCATCTCACACCACCCAGGCTTAAGATAGCTTCATTTTCCATAGACTGACCCTGGCCTCCAGGCTCTCCTAACACCAGTTTCTTCCTTTGTCATTCCAGCCTAGGAGTGACATTAACTTCCTGCCATTGCCAGTATCTGGGTTGGCTCACCACCCCGTTTGACTACTCAGTGATTCCATTAAAGGCCCTCTGTCTAATTACTCAGAGCGGCTTCTGCGTTCCTGGTAGGATCTGATGCACCGTGCAAAACCGGTTCAGGCTCACACAGGAAAGCTAGCAAAGTGCTCCCACCCCTCCCAGGATGTCTGTGTAAGCCACAGAATTAAATTCTTCCCATAAATTGCATATGTGTACGGCTGCATGTGCTACAGCCTGCTCGGATTGTTTTTTAACTGCAATCTTCAGAAGCCAGAACTACAAAACCCTACCCTTGCCAGGCCACCAAGTTAGTGATTCAGGCTGTGTCCAACACAGTAGCCCCTTGCCAGGGGAGTGTAAGTGATGGCTCCAGTCTGGCCCTCTGACCACCAGGCCTCCTGTGTCCAAGGCTGACTTGGCCAGCATGCCTTTTTCTGGTTGGTCTTTGAAAGGGGAGAGGAAACACATTTTGCAATTTATCTGTCCAGAAGGGGTTTCCTTATTTAATTTGCACAAAGGGAACTTTATGCTAGAGCTGGCCCTTTACCTGTGTGTTTATTTTCCTACCCAGATATACACAGATCTGAAGTCATCTAATTAAGTGTAAGCTTCTTCATGAGCACACGAGGGGTCCAGGGATCTTACTTTACGAGGGTCCCTCAGTCCTCTCCAAGGCCATAGCTTTTTTAATGTTCTACGTCATAATGCATTGTAACTACGGGCTCATCTGCCATTGCCTTAGATTGTTAGCTCCCGGAGGACAAGGACTGTGCTTCTCTCAGCCGTGCACCACAGAGCTTAAGGAAGCGCCTGGCACAGGGCATGTGCTGGTATATGAATGCACACGAACACTGACCTGTGTGTTACAGCTTACAAAGCACTGTTATGCATGTCATCACCGTCAAAGCTCACATCGACACTGGGAGGGAATCGAGGTGATTTTGCAGATGAGGAAATTGGGACTTAGAGCTCTAAGCTAAGGCCACACTCACGGTTAGTAATGCGGGAAGGACTTAAATGTGGGCCTACATAGTTCCAGACCAATCTCCTATCACACCTATCCGAGCACTCTTCCAGGTCTTTAGTTACACTAACTCTCCGCAAGAAGTTTAATGAATTATGAAAAAGTGCCCCCTCTGGGTGAATGATTTACAAAAAGTTCTTTCCTCTGAGTAAACAAATTAGAAAAAAAGACCCTCCTTCCTCCTGGCGAGGTTAGCCCACCAGAGCACAACTCGCCTTGGCCAGGTGGATTCTGTGCAGAGCACGTCCTACCCAACCATGCGTGGGCACACACACACACAGTGTGATTTGTTTTAACCCATCTATAAACTGAACTTCACGGATTCCTGTTGCTTTTGCCTTTAAATTACAACGGGCTTCATTTATTCGTTGGAATACATTTTTACACGATAAAAACCCTTTCTCTGATTTGCTTTTGACCTTTTATAATGTATTTAAACCCAAAGCATTACTGAGGAAGCTTTTGGTGGTAGCAACACCTTTATCTGCATCTCAGTGAAAGAGCACTTTATCTTGGCTACTTTCTTCTCTATCACCGTCATCTCAGAGGCGGGCGGCGCTGGACAAGGCAGTCTGGGACAGATTTTCAACCTTCTTCCCATAAATCTCCCATCACTTGAACAGGTAAATGTCCCTGCTTTGCCTCTCATTTTGTTTTCACAAGTAAATGCATAGCTATGAGGGGGAACCCCCATTAGTGTAGGCTCCCCCTGCTAGATGGGTGAACCCGTCTGTATCAGCGCACCAGCTGGCGCTGTTTGAGAGGCTGAGTTCGGCTTCAGTGAGTGTTTTTTGAGGACTCTTTCAGCACACTTGCCCATTTCACGATGGGCGATTTATGAGTGCACCTGCCCACATCGCACTCAGTGTTCAGCAGTTTTTGACCAAAAATGACATGACCCCTATGTCCTACCCGCCCCATTCACCCGATCTCGCCTCAAGTGACTTTTGTTTCCCTGATGAAAAAAAGCCCTCAAAAGGAAATATTTTGTCAACGTGGAAGAGGGGAGACAAAAAAATGGCAGAAGCACTAAAAGGCATCAAAATCGACGAGGTCAAAAACTGTTTTGAGCAGTGGGAAAAAATGTCTCGATGGGTGTATTGCATCAAATGGAGAGTACTTTGAAAGTGACTGAAGTTTGCGTGTAAGAATACACAGTTTTTTATAAATAAATTCCAGGTTTTTGGGGGGGTCTCCCCCCTCATTTCTAATAAAGATGTGAACATATTGTCTCCTATCTGCTGTGAAATTTCCATAATTTTTCGTATTTAATTCTCTTGTTTTCAAATAGAGAATGCACCAGAGTCGACCATTTAGAAGGCAAACCTAATTCGTAAACTGCACCTCACCATGCCAGGCCTGGGCTGCCCTGGCTTCAGCATCATTGAACAGATGTCAGAGACTGCCCTCCAGACTCATGAAAATGGCGGTGTCTCTCTTGATATTAAAACCCACACACACGCAAAAGCAACTCTGCAAAGTTCTTTGTGACATTTTTAAATCCTCTCCTGCACTTCAAAAAGGAACCACAACTTCATTTCCTGATTTACATTTTTTCCTCTCCTTTACAATATCATTTGGGCTCTCTTTCTTTACATCTTTTTAGGGAATTGTTACGGACACTTCTGGCATTTATATAATAATTTCCTTCACATTAATGTAAAAATTCTGTTACTTCTCAGCTCAATAGAAACAGGAGTTATGATTCCAATTTTGTCCTTCTCTCTTCTCTTCCCAATCTTTACTTCATGTTCCTTTTATCTCACCTTTTCCATTTCAGAGCCCCAACATCAATCTCCTCCCTGCTCCTCCAAACCACCCTCTGACCTTAGCTATTTCAAACATGCTCCTGAGCACGCTCGACCCTCATTTCTTTCTACCCCTGTCAGCTACTAGCACTTGCTGAATACTGCTCTCTCCTCCCCAACTTAGATTGGCCTTGAAAACTTATGCACCACTAACACCCTTACCCACTGAAGGATATGGCCTTGACATTGATCTGGTAAGATGTGTTTATATATTTTTTAGCAGTTTATTTATTTTTAGAGAGAGGGAAAGGGAGGGAGAAAGAAAGGGAACCACCAATCAGTTGCCTCACACATGTCCCCAACCAGGGACCTGGCCCGCAACCCAGGCACGTGCACTCACTGAGCATCGAACCAGTGACCTTTTGGTTCACGGGCCAGAGCTCAATCCACTGAGCCACACCAGCCAGGGCAGATGCATTTATTTTTTTTTTAAATCAATCTGGTCTTCAGAAGAATGAGCAGAAAGATAGTTAGGAGACCACGTAGGAAGTAACTGCGGTGGCCTACAGAAAATGCCATCAGGGCCTGACCGAGAGCTCAGATTTCAAAGCGATGTCTGCCGTCCCACACTCACTGCTGCATTATTTCCAACAGTCAATGGCTGGGAAAAACATAAGTATTGGTTAATGGATGAACGGATTAAAAAAAAGTGGTGTCTCTACAAACAATGAAATATCACTCAGTCATGAGAAGGAATGGAATGTTGACATTCGGGCAACATGGAAAAACTTGCGGGCATTATGATAAGTAAAATAAGTTAGACAGAGAAAGGTAAAGTATTATATTTATCTTCACATGTGAAATCCACAAAAAGCTGCACTCACAGGAACAGGATGTAGACCTTGTCAGCAGCTGGGCAGTGCGGAGGTGCTGGTCAAAGGGCGCGAACGCTTGGATGTAAGAGGAGTGAGTCCTGGGAAACTGAGGCACAGCACGGTGACTACAGTTAACAACACGGTGTTATACACTCGAGAGCTGCTGAGGGAGCAGGTCTTCAGTGTTTTCACCCAAAGAAACAAAAAGTAATACACAAGGTGATAGAGGCATCGACCAGTCCTATTGTGGTCTTCCCCTTGCAATATATATGTGTAACAAATCATGTAACACTGTACACCTTAAACTAACGTAGTTTTATATGTCAATTATATCTCAATAAAACTGGGAAAGTATAAAATTTACGTATGTACTAGGACCCATTGAGTCACTCTAGACACATACCCAGCAGAAATGCATATATATGTACCGTGGAAGGCACGCCAGAGAATGCTCATTGCTGCGTTATTTGTAATAGCCCAAAGCTGAAAACACTCAAAGTAATTTAACAGTAGAAAAGGTATATGTAGCATGATTTAGGCATGTAATTGAATACACAAGAAAATGAGTCAGTTGTAACTATATGCTTCAACATAGATGAATCTCACAAACATACATGCTATACCCCTGCATTTACATTAAAGTTCAAAAACAGGAAAATATAAACTATGGTGTGGGAATATTTGATTGCTTCCCAGGTGTGAGGTGCCGTGTCTACACATTGAATAAATGATGATGTTAGGAATGAGGGTACCGTTTACCTTTGGGGAGAAAAGGGCGTGGTGACTGCAGGGAACTCTGAGGGGGGGCTTCTGTGTTGCAGACAGCATCCTGATTCTTGGTCTGCCTTGTGCCTACCTGGGTATCTTTACTCTGGAGTAATTTATTGAGCTTATTAATTGTGTGCTTTTCTACCTGTAGATCAAGCAAACTATTATTAAGCACCTAATGTGTGTAAGATTGTTCTGGGCACTGAGCGCTCTTTGTTGACCTACTTTGTTAGCATCGACCCCAGTAGGAGGAGCCCATTCTTACCTCAGTGACTGCCCAGCTCATAACAGTTCTCTGGGCCACATTTAAATTTCCTGAGTAATTCACACTGCTAATGGACAGGGAGTCCCTGCTCCAGCACTTAAGTGACTCTCCTTGATTCAGGCAGGTGACTCCGCCATCTGGAGCAGCAGTTGGCAGGGAGCTAAAGGAAGAGCTTGCTGTGACTCCAGATGCTTGAATGCGTAGGAGGCAAAGTCAAGTCTGAACTTGTTGAGGATTCTGCTGTGGTTACACACTAACTATATTGTTTATTTTCTCGGCTATAAAGCTACAGACATCACAATACACCTGTTAGTATGTGAGCACTTGTTTGCATAACTAAATTATTAATGACGTCGGTGTGTGTGACAGTCTTGCCTGCATCCAGGTGAAAATTTCAGTTATGAAGTTAAAGAAATGAAAAAAAAGTTGATTCCCCCTGTACCCCGAATAAAAAAAGGCCCTTCAATTTTCAAGAAGTGAGGACAAAAATTCTTCCTCTTGATGGGAAAATGGCAAGTTTCTGGAAACTATATGACTTGAAGAAATGCTAAGTAAAATATGCTCACCACAGAAAGACAAATACCACATATGAAGTATTTATGAATAAATGAAGTGCCTAAAATAGTCAAATTCACAGAATCAAAGAGCTGAATGGTACCGCCAGGGATAGGGGGTGGAAGAAATGAGAAATTACTAAGCAATGGGCCTAAAGTTTCAGTCAAGCAAGATGAAGAAGCTCTAGAGATCTGCTGGACAACATTGCACTTACAGTCAACAATGGTACATTGTACACTTCAACATTTGTTGAGAGGGTAGATTTCATCTTAAGTTTTCTTTCCATAAGTAAAGTAAATTTAAAAGTAAAATTATGTGACAAAGGATATATTGTCTTGATTATCTTTACAAAATAAAATCTTTTATTTGGAAGCAGCCCAAGCATTCATCAGTAGATGAGTGGATAAAAAAGCTGTGGCATGCCTGGACCAAGTGGCTCAGCTGGTTGGAACGTCGTCCCATGCACCAAAAGGTTGTAGGTTCAATCCCCAGTCACAGCACATGCCTAGGTTGTGGGTTAGATCCCCTGTAGGGGGCATACAGGAGGCAACCAATTGATGTTTCTCTCTCACAAAGATGTTTCTCTTTGTGTGTCTCTCTCCTCCCCTAAAATCAATAAAAACATCCTCAGGTGAGGATTTTAAAAAAAAAGCTGTGGTGCATTTACATAATGGAATACTACTCTGCCATTAAAAAAAAGAAGAAATCTTACCTTTTGCCACAACATGGATTCACCTGAGAGTACTATGCTAAGTGAAATAAGCCAATCAGAGAAAGATGAATACCATATGATCTCACCTATATGTGAAATCTAATGAACAAAATAGAAAGACTCATAGATAGAACAGACTGTCAGTTCCCTGAGGGGAGGGTGGTCGGGGGGCAAGGTAAAAAAGGTTAAGGAATTGAGGGGAAAACCTCACAGACACAGACAACAGCATGGTGGTTGCAGAGGGAAAGGGGGGTGGGAGGAGGTAGAAGATGGTAAAAGGGTCTCAGTGGTGACATAAAAAGACTTGGGCTGGTAAGCACACAATACTAAATACAGATGATGTATTACAGAATTATGTACCTGAAACCTACATAACTTTATTAACCAATCTCACCTCCATAAATTCAATAAATACATAAATAAGAAAGTATAATCTTCTGTGTGATCTTCACACATTATGAGGAGATATGAGGCTAAGCACCAGAATCGGTAAATTCAGAACTGGTTTAAAAGGATTAAGAGAAGCTGACCCCAGCCCTGGCTGGTGTGGCTCAGTGGACTGAGTGCGGGCCTGTGAACCAGGGGGGTCACTGGTTCGATTCCCAGTCAGGGCACATGCCTGGGTTGTGCGCCAGGTCCCCAGTTGGGGGCATGTGAGGGGCAACCACACATGGATGTTTCTCTCCCTCTTTCTCCTTCCCGTCCCCTCTCTCTAAAAATAAATAAATAAAATCTTTTAAAAAAATAAAAGAGATTGACCCTGGAGGAAGGCAGCTGAACTGATAAACAGTATGGTAGGGACTATGTTTTGTTTGTTTGTTTTTTATCTCAAGCTTTCTGTAATATTTTTTAATCAAGTCCATGTCTTAGGTTGATAAATTCTTTTACTATCGTACTTGGAAACCCATAAATGTAGCTAGGAAATCAGCTGCTCCCTGACCTTTGGAAGCCAACACTTCCCGTCTGACCACAGCCAGCACTACAGCCCAGCTTCCTCCCTGGTTCCCTAAGGAGAACGGCTCCGAACTTGAATAACCTGAATTCTCTACGGAGATTTATGGAACCTTGGAAGAGGACCACATCACATACAGAATCATTACATTTATGTTTTCCTATATATAATTTTTAAATTGCTTATCAAACTATTATGTGCATTTGATTTTTACAACTCAAAAACTGCTGAAGGCTTGCAACTGCCTCTCCCCTCCCACACCTAGTCCATTTTCCAGCATCAACCTCTTTTAATTCTTTTTTTTCATGGCCACCCAAGGATGTGCTTAATCGATTTTAGAGAGAGGAGAGGGGAGGGCAAGGGAGGGGGGGATAAACATCGATGCAAGATGTGAAAGAGAAACACTAATAGGCTGCCTCTCATATACCCACTGACCAGGGACCGAACCCACGACTCTTCGGTTTCCAGCACCACGCTCCAACCAATGGAGCCACACCGGCCTCTTCCAATTTTTCCAAGTAACTTTATACTTAGTTCTTCTGGTGGTTGTTACCTGAAAAGTCCTCCATTTGAAATTTCTCTCCTCCTGTCAGGTCTCCTCTCTTCACCGTGCCAGTTTCTCCCTCCCGCCCCACCGTGTAGACTCCTGTCCCCCTCTCTAAAACGGTCTCTGAGTCCTGGGACTACTCTCTCCTCAGCCAGGGGGACTTGGCTGCAGCTCCAGAGCCAGCCTGTCGAAGTGACCTCTCTTCAAAGACTTGGATCTCCCCAAAAGGAAGTTTCTCCTTATTTTACACAAATAAGTAACATGTAGAGTGATATAAGCAGTCATGGAAGGCGATGTTCGATGTTCAATGTTCAGAAAAAAACACAAAGAAGGAATGGTTAGTGTTAAGAATATCAGGAAAATATTTTCCAGAAAGAAAATATAGTTTGGTAAGCAGGGAAGGCTTTTCAGATAGATGGAAAGGCCTGGAATTGGTAAAAATCCCAGTATATTAAGGAAAAGTGTATTTTTGAATTGTAAAGTTCAAGAGGAGAAAATGTGAGAAATGAGCCTAAAAAAGTTAATAAGAGTCAGATGGTCCTTATACATAAAGGTAAGGACCTGGACTTGAGCCCACAATTCAGTAGTTGAAAATTTAAGTGCCTGTAAATGCCAAACAGACATGTCAATGAGCAAAATGAGATCATGTAAATGAGGGGAAAAGACAGGAAGTGTAGGACCCTGTGGGAACTGGGGATATTGTGCCCTTCCAAATGGAATGGTTTTATTATTTTTATACAAAATGTAAGGTTCGTGTTGCCACCAGAACTTCCAGTTTTTTCATAACAACACAATGTCCAGATTTTTGTCAAATTTTCCAATTTCTAAATGTTGGCAACTATTCCATGTTTTTTCAGTCTCACAGAATGTGATCAACGCCTGCAAGCAGGTTTTAGCCAACAGACCACAACTCTTCACCTCTGCTAGAAGCAACCATTGTAACATTTTAAGACTAAAGTGAGCCGTGGCCAAATTTGTAGTTTTAAAGACCGTTCTGGTGCCAGAATATAAGATGGTTTGACTGGGGGAAGGACAAATTGAAATGGAACATGAGACAAGTTTGGAGGCTCCTGCCGTCAATCACTGGTGGTAGATGTGCCGAGAATCTAAACTAAAGCATAGCACTTTTATCGTGGATATTTTTCAGTGCAGGCAGGTGAAGTCATCCTGGGCATTTCCATCAGAATCCGACTCCAAATGGTCACGGAGAACTTTCTTCTTCCTATAAATCTTGGGTGCTACATACACTCTCAGACACGATGGATTTATCTCTTCATTACTCTGCATGGCTTCCATCTTTTTTTCCTCATAACTGTACTTGCCAGTAGTAATCAAAGGAAAGATTATACATCTGGCTTTAGAAAGGCAGCCTGTTGAACCTCTACCCTCTGCTTCTGTATTATATCAATCGAAGAAGAAAACAAAGATATTTTCTGCAAATGGTTCCCATGTGCCCACATCTCTGAATATAAAATAAACAGTGCAGGCCATGAAAACAGAGTCTTTTAAACAGAGCGTTCCAGCTGGAAAAACTGTATAAGCATGAACTTTATTTTTATATTCATATAAAGATGCCCTTAATCTAATCATTAGCTTTTAAAAAGAGAAAACAAGGGAAGAGAGAGAGAGAGAGAGAGGGGTGTGAAGCAAACAGAGAGAGAGGTTGCCCATCTGTTTTTTCCTAACACCAAACACTTCCATTTCTATGTGCTTTAATATCAATAATATTTTTCCAACAAAAACTATTGCATCTAGGCAACAGACAGAAAAAGTCTTAGCCACTTTCAGTATATTTTAAAGGTTTTTCTGAACCAAGACTGTGCACCCTTAGCCTCATGTTCTTAACTATTAAGACAGCGAGAAACACTGTGGTCCCTGCCCCCACTGAGAGAACCTGTCAGGTGCTGGCCAGGCTTAGCCCCATCCCATTCGTGCCCATAACAAAAAGGAAAGGAAATACTACATCAGTACTGCATTTTGTGCCAAGCGGGCTCTGAAGGTAGTCCAAGCATCAGTGACATAATCAGCCATTTGCACCCTGACCGGCAGGGCTTACATGCAGGAAGGCGCCCTCTGGCCTACTTTCCCACCAAGTCCTGGACTCTGGGCTCTGTATCCATGCTTTCTAAGCTTTATTTACTTTTCATAAAGATATGTACGGATACGACCCAGGCACCAGAGACCCTACTCCCATTGCTGTAAAATTCCCTTTCTCCAAGGAGATAAAAGCCAGCACTCCCACCAGCCATGTGTATTTTGGGTAGGCTTGTTCCTGCTTCTATCTGTGAGTCTCAAGCTTAGAGAGGGCATAGTTCCCACCTCTCAGATCAGAGTAAGGGGTGACTCAAATTCCTGGGAGTCTTTCCGGAGCTATGACAAAGGGAGACGTGTTCCAGATATCCTCAGTTGAAAACTGGAACACATTTTCTCATAGAAATAATTGTTAGCTTCCCAGGTAGGTTCATAAAATCCTATTTAACCCATAGTGTTCTCCAAAAAATCCAGAAATTTCTATGTAACCTGTGTGCTCTGCTCCCATTCTTCCCCGGCTTGTTCTCCTTTTTTAACTGAGTAGCATGGATACAACCCTGCTCTGCCAGATTCTCCAGGTCCACTCAAATTTACAAAGTCCCAATGTGAGCAGTCCCTCAGACATCAAAAACCTCTATGTGCTACCCTAATGACTTTTGAAGTTTCGGTGCCACCGGCCTGCTTCAGGCCCCGCGGACATTCCACAGCTTTTCCCTTTCCTTCTACTCTTCAGCTTTCATGGTAAATGTGGGAAAGTCTGCAGCGTCTTCTTTTAAATGGTGGCCTGCCAGAGAGCAGCCCATTTCTATACGTGAATTTTATAAGTGATGTCAGCTGATTAATGGGAAAGGAACAGACTGTTTATTAGTTGAGAAAACCACTCACTGTAGGGGCGAAAAAAAACTCATTCTCCTGGATCTTCAGATTCCTCTCCCCTGTGTTATTGGAGAAAAGAGAGAAAAACAGAGAACTGTTCTGGATCCTTGACGTGTACAGAATAAATCATCTCAATAGAGCTTGTCAAGGTCTCAAAGTGTGGGCAGCTGACCTTCTAAAGTACAATCCACATATGGCAAGTAATGCGTCGCTGAAGGCTGATGAATGAGCTACAAGTACTAGCTTGGTTCCCACTGGCTCCAAAACAGCCACCAGTGAAACTCATCAGACTCCTAATGCTGACCCAACTCATCTCCACGTGAACCTCCCCCAGGTGAGGCCTCTCAACCCCCAACTCTAATAGCCTATAAGCAACACCGCACCCCCCTAGCCCAGGTGGCCTCCTCTGGTCTCCTCTCTGGTATAGATTAGGCTATCTTATTCTTTCTCAAGTTTCTTGCTAACTATATAGCTAAAGTACAAATTCCGTGTCTTAAATCCTGTTAGGTCCTCTCTTTTGAATCTCAAAACCCTGTTTGGAAGAAGTGAGGGGGGAAAAACCCCTAAGATTCAGCTATTTCTCGCTCTCATCTTCTCAAGGCAACAAGGGTGCCTTCGTTACTGGGATGTCCAACATGCGGCCCAGGATGGCTATGAATGAGGCCCAACACAAAATCGTAAATTTACTTAAAATCTTTTTTTTGCTCATCAGTTTTTGTTGGTGTTCTTGTATTTAAAGTGTAGCCCAAGACAACTCTCCCTCTAGCGTGGCCCAGAGATGCCACAAGGGTGGACACCCTTGCTAGAGTATCATGGGGGAAGTCACATAAGAAAGTGAGGAAGAGCACAAAGATTGTTTCTGGATATTACGTGGCTGCATATCTGTAATCCAGCACTATGCCTATATGACTATGGAAAAAAGAGAGCTCATGCCCCTCATATAAAATTTAAAATTAAAAAAAAAAAACATTTAGGGAAGGTCTCTGGTCCAACTAATTTCTCCCACTGCTGATTAAGCACTCTGGCTAGGAAAATAGGGTACTGTGAGAGGCCTGTCCTGTGGTAAAGAAAGTTAGTCTCACCCAAACCACTATTTGGACTAAAGAAGCATCACAGCCCTTCAAAGGAAGGTGGGCACACTTTTTAAGGCAGGTAAAATAATGGGTGTTTTTAACGCAAGAGTGTTTACAATTCAAAAAGCCACTGCAGAAACAGTTTTTGAAAGTGTTAAAAAGGATTGAATTATCCACTCATCAACTGATAGGCATTTAAATTATTTCTAGGTCTTGGCTATTTCTAAAAACGCTGCAATGAACATAGGGGTACATACATTCTTTCAAATTAGGGTTTGGGGTCTCTTTCAATATATTCCCAGAAGTGAGATCTCTGAGTAAAGGCAGCAAACCTGTATGGTTTTGTGAACCAATGTCACCCCAATAAATTCAATTTTTTTAAAAAAAGCACTTGAAAACAAACCAACCAAAAGATTGAATGCTTAAGGAATGTGTCTTCTACACCTGGAGGGTACAGAAACCTGTCCAAATATATGCAGTATTTGGACGGATATATACCTCCTGTTCTGGGAGACCAGTCTTGAGAAAGTTTCTCGAAAATGACTCTAACTGGCAGCGCAACCAGCGGTCCTAGCATCTCTCTTGCTTCGACAGCGTTTGGACAGAACATACCCGAGGACGCCCGCTCCTCCAGCCTCCGACCTCCTTTCCAGAGCCAACCTCCAGGCCCATCTTCTCTAAAACCCTCTGCCTCCGTAACGGCCAACAACGTTTTCTGCCCTTAACTCCTACAGGTCCACCGGCCACGAGCTCCCAGATTCCTCAGAATTATTCCACCGAGGCGCAAGCCACCGTCAACAGCCGGGACAACCGGCCTAAACAGGCGTCCTACACCCACCTCTCTCGCGGGTCCCATTTCCGCCGCCACGGAGTTGGCAGAGAAGCGTGATGCAACACCAGCACGCAGGGTCCTCATCCTCTTCCAGGTGGTGCAGAAGGCCCCCCAAAACTGGGTAAAACGCGGGACACCGAGGAAGCCACGGGGGTACTGGAGAAGAACCGGACCCAGACCCTTGAGGATGCACATGCCCCATGGTCTGTCCACGGGGACCCCCATCTCCTGACTTCCGGGAGGGAGAGCCACTTTGGGGAGGTGAGGGCAAAACTCACCAAGAAGATGGGGACCACCTGAGTAGCTCCGCCTGCTAGGCGGCCCCCACGCAGGACTGGGCAAGCGTCTCTTAGAAAGGCTCGCCCTCAAGCACAGCTAGGAGCCTGGGGAGCCCAGTGGCCTTTGAGGGGCCCCTCTGCACACTCCTGGTGTCAGGCCTCTGCTGAGCCTCTCCCTGCAGCCACCACAGAACCTTTTAACCGCCTCCAGCCCTCTCCTGAGGTGTGGGCCACAGGAAAACAATAAAGCCTTTATCAGCCTCCCCACCCACCCCCCCAAAAAAATCTAGCCTTGCAAAGTGTTTGCATCAAGCAGTTTTTTTCTATACACTATAAAATCTAAACTCCAACCATTCCAGCAAGCTAGGTGCCTCAATGACCCCATTTAAACCATTTGTCGCCTTCAGGGAATGCACCAAACTCAAAGGAGAGAATAACCACCACCACCACCCCCCCCCTTAAAATCCCTCAAAAGGCAGGTCACCTTCACAGATACCCAGGAAGGCCTCAGTTACCCTGTAATTGGAAAGAGGAAAATTCTTGGAAAACAATGTATTATTTCCTGGCTAAGATTCCATCCGCAACCCCATCCACAGAGTACAGGAGGAAATGGCATTCTGCAACTCAGTGATGCTACACTGGATGCCAGAAGCCAAAAGAACCAGCTAAAATGTTCTTAATAAAGAAAACCAAAAGTGCTTTCTGTGTTGTCTGTAAAACTGGACAATACCTCAGTTCTAGGAGTCCGTGAACATTCACCAGTCTGCTATCATCTCTACTGGTGAAACTAGCACCTAATTCCCAGGATTAACAGCAAATGATTCCTTCCAAGTTGATTCAAGATCTTTTCTTACCGGTTCCTGAACAAACACGAAAGCAAGCTCCCACAATATTTGCAGCATTAGTGACAAGTAAAAAGAAAATTTGAGGACATGTTTAAAGTAAGATTTATAACTATGTGCAACTCTAGTAAGACTTGTCAGGGTTTATGTAGCTCTATGACTGTTCCACAGAGCTAGTGCCGCTCAGACTTTAGAAGTTCTTGTGTTGTAGGCAGTTTGAAAGGTGTAATAAATTTCAAAAATGGCCTCAAATTCTTTCCCTCCAACCAAAAGGTAGACTCCACGTCTTCACGCTTGACTCAGGTGACTTGCTTTGGCCAGTGTGATGCAAGCAGACATTGAAAAAGTGCTTTTTCATTGGAGTTCATTCTGTGCTGCTCTTGGAACTCTGCCACCACGTGAACAAGCCTGGACTATTTTGCTGGAGGGTTAAAGACATGTGACCCAGTCACCTCAGGTAGAAAGCCAATTTACCAACGGATTTGATGATGAATTCTCAAAGCTGAAACAAAATACTTTATGTTTCAACTATCACTGTCTAGGCTACTGGAAAAAATTCTTCATCATCTTGCTGAAAGGAAACTTCTTAGGATATTGGCTCTGGTGGCCAACAAAAGAATAAGATTTTAAATTTATTTTTTATTATTGAGCTCATTTTCATTAAGCAGTGTATTAGTCTGCTGGGGCTTGCCTAACACAATACTACAAACTGGGCAGATTTAACAACAAAAACTTACTTTCTCACAGTTTGGGCAGCTAGAAGTCCAAGACTGAGGTGCTGCTGGGATGGGGTTTTGTGAGGCCCTTCTTTACATCAATTTCTCCCCTCTGCTCCCTCTGCCTTCTCACTTGGCCTCTTATGGCCTTTCCTCTGCGCCCAGGGGCACAGAGAGAGCAGCCTCTGGTATCTCTTCCTCTCCTTACAAGGACACAAGTCCTATCAAATCAGTACCCCAACCTTTGTGACCTCATTTGACCTTACTTACTTACTTAAAGTCTCTTTCCCCAGATACAGTCACATTGGGGGTGAGAGCTTCAACATATGAATTTGGGGGAACACAATTCACATAATAACAGTAATTTTTTAATTTTAATAATAATTATTTACAATATTAACTGATAATTTACCATGTGGTCTAGTCTATCTTAAGTGGTTTATCCATACCATCACATTTGACATTCACAGCAACCTTCTAAGATAGGTATTCCCACTAAAGATGAATTAACTGAGGCTTAGAAAGTTAAGACACTTTCCCACAGACACACAAATGGTAGGCATTAGGGTGGGTCTTAATCCAGGTCTGCCTGACTCTGCAATCCAAGAGCTCAATTACTATGCCACTCCACTTCCATTTGAAACTGTTTTCATATACACAGTATTCAGATTGAAATATAAAAGGAACAATAATATCCTAGAGAATGAAAATACAAAAATATGTGAATAATTATGTAGACAAGTAGAACTAGCAAGGCATGCTGAAAAAGCCCAATTCTTGTTCAACTAAATCCAAACTCTTCATTCTAGTATTTCAAGTTTTCCAAAATTCACCCAACCCTACATTTCTAGTTGTATCTCTCACTACCCTTCACTAGCATCACCGTCACCACTATCTACCCCAGAAAGGTCCCCTATGTTCCAAGAATAGATTCTCTTTCTCCGCTCGTTCCATTTTCTCCCCTCTGCTCTCTCTGCCTGAAATGCCTCTCTCTCCCTCTTCAGGTTTGTCCCAAATGCAGTGCCACCTGCTCCGGGAAGTCTGTCTCATCTGCCTTTCCCTCAGCAGACTGGGTTTGCATTAGAGCCAGAGTCTTCCTTGTTTTTTTTTATTTACTTATATTTCCGGTGCCTCATTAGACTTTGAATTTCAGGAAGGAAGGAAATTAGCAGTATGTATATTTTATAGTCATTTAACCTCAGTTTCCTTATCTGTAAGACAGAGCGAACACTACTAGTAAAATCCAGCCTCAGGGGAAAGTTCAGATTAAGAGTGTAGCTGCAACAAGACAGAGCTGAGCCACCTGGTTGTGGAAAAGGCACAAGGCAACTGGGAGAAGCCCTCTGTTTTCACTCAAATAAACCTGGCCACTATGCCTCGAAGAAAGTGTATCTCTAAGATTCTCTGTTAAGCCTCAGAAATGTTTAAGTTGGTGCGTCAAAGATCTCAAATGGACCACAGGAATAAGAACCTTAAGAGCACTGCTCCCACGGCCCCCCGTGTCTCTGCACAAGCAGGAGGCAATTGGTAAGTGTGGTTTTCACCTAAAGGAGCAAATCGTAACTTGATACTCAAGTTACGTAGGACTATGTAGGAAGCCTACAAAGTTTGTGTAAGCTTGGACTAAATGGTCAAAGGCAGTCAAATGGTCAAAAGGCAAAGAGGCCTCTAGGTAAGGAACCGAGGTGAGAATGGAAGGCACAGGCACACACCACTTCTCACGGAAAAGGAAGTGCGACCCTGAGGGTCGACCCAGACCCAGAGGGCAGAACCTCTTTCATCGTTATACGGTGGACCTGTGAGGACCCAACACCTTGTCTTTTTTGTTTACAGGGCTCTGCTCCTGAGGAACCACACCCAAGAATCCCAGCCACACTTTGTCTTTGCTCAGCTACTACAACAAAATACCATAAATTCAGTGGCCAATCAACAACAGAAATTTTTCTCTCACAGTTACAGAGGCTGGAAGTCCAAAGTCAGGGTGCCAGCATGGCAGGTTCTGGGGAGAGCCCTCCTCCGGGCTGCAGATAGCTGGCTTCTCCTCATGCCCTCACGAGGCAGAAAAGGGCTGCGCAAGCTCTCTGACCTCTTTTCTCACGGAGGCACTAATCACACTCACCAGGGCTCCACGTTACGACTTAATCACCTGCCAAATGGGAATTAGATTTCTAAATAGGAATTTGGGGGGGCTGGAGGGCACAAATTCAGTCCATAGCACACCTGAACCCCATCAGATAAAGAGATACTCAAATTGGAGACCATGCTGTAACGAGATGAAAGCATTGAAGGAAGGCTAATTATATTCTGTATATAGGAGGGATGCAATGTTTTGTTCTGGAGGGTTGACCGTGGTCGGTAGTTTCAAAAACGGCCACCATCAGTTCCTTCCCTCTCTATGTGCGGGTGCTACATCTCATCAAGAGGTAAAGTTAATTACTTGAATCTAAGCTCATTCTGTGCCTATTTTCTTATTTTTAAATCATTTTTTAAAGATCGTATTTATTTATATGCAGAGAGAGGGGAAGGGAGGGAGAAAGAGAGGGAGAGAAACATTGATGTGCCAGGAAACATCAGTCAGCTGGCCCTCGCACACCCCGACCTGGGGACCTGGCCTGCAACCCAGGCATGTGCCCTGACAGGGAGTTGACCTTTTGGTTTGCAGGCCAGTGGCGTTCAATGCACTGAGCCACAGCAGCCAGGGCTGTGCCTATTTTCAGCTGTAAAATACAGCAGAGGTGATGTTTTAGGGCTTAACCAGCCTCAGCTTGCAAAGAACTGGCTAATCACACTTTCTCCTGCTTGAAACACAGGAACCATGCTATAGCAGCCTGTGCCACGTGGAGAGGCCAAATTAAGGAAAATCAAGGTCAACCGAGACAGCTGAGCTCCAAGCCAACAGCTAGCACCAATGAAGAAGAAACCTTAGATATTCTAGACTGGTTGAATCTTCAAATGCCAATAGCCCCAACCAACATCACATGGAACAGAAGAGTCACCCAGATTATCCTAGTCAAGCCAAAGAATCATGAGGGATAATAAAGTGTTTTTTCTAAGCCACTAAGTTTTGAAGTGGTTTGTTATGCAGCAATGAATAACTGAAATAATTCTCAGGTGACAGGGAACAGGAGCACAGATTTGATAATAGCATAAAAAATGAAGTCAGGTCATGTGACTGGAAATGCTGTAAAGGTCATTGATTTTAAACCAACATGTTTTTCTCTACAAGAGAGAAAAGCAGCTCCACAGAGAGTTCATGAAGAGACAGTTCTAGAAGCCATCTCCCTTACTTCACCAATCTGTTGAGGCCTTAAGGCAAAATCATTGAGCAGACCGAGGGTCTCCAAATAACAGCCACATCTCAGAACTACTCTTGAACATGTTTTAAGTCCTGTTTCAGTCTTTTGAAAAGAAGCAGGGCAGCAATTTCTTAGAGGTCAATGTGTTTCTGAGAAGACATTTCTATGACTGTGATATGTATGAAGCACTATATGATCAATTTATTCAGATGAATGATTTAGAGAATGTCTCTCTTCATATAAAACTTCAGAAGAGAAAAGGTTAATGGAGGAGAAAAAAATGTTCATCTAAACATTTTTTTTTTATAAAGAACAGGAAAGATCTGGCTGTTGTTCATAGTCATTTTCAGGTGGCAAGGAGATCTGGAGACCACATGTGGCTCTTCTAGGTGAGCAGATTGCTCAAGGAAAGTGAAGTCTTCAAACAGTGATGCTGTGAATGGCAATTCAAGCTGAAGCAACCTAAAACGGAGGTCTCTAGGATGTCATTCTCCCACCCTTTGAAGGACCAGGCGACAGGCACTTTCTTTCCAAACTTTGTCATCATTAACTCTTCGTCTTCTCCAAAGTGAAATGAGGTCATGTTTGTAAACTGTCGTGTTTGTTGATTTCTCTCACAATATCCTATTCTTTGGGAGCGTAAACCAAAGGATTTCTGGTCTTTTTACCTGAATTGTTTTTGTTTGTTTTTTGTTTTGTTTTTTAAATTACTTTATTGTTGTTCAATTACAGTTTGAATTTTCCCCCCACCCCAGCCAATCCCACCCCCCTCCCCCACTCCCACCCTCCCCCTTAGTTATGTCCATGTGTCCTTTA